>VDFB02390949.1:0-24718 GCA_007258455.2 Sequoia sempervirens | reverse complement strand
AAACAAACACAACAAACAAGAAGGTTATCCCAACACCCCAATGTTGCAATGATCTCGATCGGGCCCGGTGTTGAGATAACCACAAACACACAAAGTTGTCCCAGTGTAACACAAGACCTTGGAGATCTCAGTGGGTCTTACAGTAGACAACTGAGAAGACAGCAGTCAAAAAAAATGATCAAGGTATGCCCCCCATGTCAACAGGTCAAGGCACGCCATGGTATGGTGGACCAAAGTGACCGTGACAAATGATGGAAAGGAACCCAAAATGGTAAACAAAATTTGAAAAGCACCAAGAGATCATAATCAAGACAATAGGTCCTTTGCCATAGGATCAAGGTGATGGATGTGATTGACAAGGTCTGCTAGGAAGGATTCATCCTATTGAGACCAAAGATGGATGCGAAATTAGAATGACCCTGTTGACACGGGATGTTGTCGAGGGACAAGATCTTGTAACACAAGGGAATTTTGTTTATTAAGAACCGATTAGTTGTGGGCATAACTTGATGACGAAGCACAAAAGACCAACATAACCTATAGACCTAGGGGCTCGGGGGCCGATCATAGATTAGCCTTGCCTACGTGAAAGTGCAGAGCCCTCATAGTTCCAGAAAGGACCATGGATAAAGTGAAAAGAAAACAAATGGTGACCGATGATGATGGACAAATGCCCCGGGGGCGAATCAAATGATCAACCTTGCCTACGTGACAGTGTAGGGGCAACGTAGTTTGACTGACGGAAGCGACGAGATGGGACCTAGGTGAAAACCAACACAATGGATGACCCTACCTGATGACATGAACGTGAATGACGTAAGTTCAGAGTGGGATACCGAAAAGCTCAGGAATGGGGGATAGACTAGATGGGTCATCCAATGCTCAATCAATATTTACCAAGTAGCCTGAGATGAGATGAGTGAGGACAATAGTGTGGATGACAGCATAAAATAACTAGGATGTCAGGTAGATAATGATTAAGCCCTCTATGGATGATGCATGTTACCAGGTTTTCACCACCCATACTTATCCAAGGCGCCATGAAAAGGTGGTTTTCACCATAGGACGGATTTATTTCTCTTGACTATTTTCAGATTTTTTTTTTGATTTTTTTTTATTTTTTGATTTTTTGATTTTGAGATCACGATTTTTGACCAAATGGGAGTAACGGCGTTAGGCATAGAACTTCTTGAGATGCATGATATGGATAGGCTCATCAAGGGGTTCTCCTTCAAGAGTAGTCAACCTATATGCCCTAGATCCATATTTGGTAGCTATAATATAGGGTCCCAACCAATTTGCCTCAAATTTTTCTTTCTTGTCTCGGTCTTGCTAAGTGCGTTGGTTCTCCTTAAGGACAAGCTCGCCCATCTGGAATTGTCGAGGTCAAACCTTCTTGTTGTAACTGTGCTTGAGGCGATTTTGGTATGCTTGCAGATAGTCATAGGCTTTTATTCTTCGTTCATCTAGTAACTCCAGCTGTGCAAGCCATGCAATGCGAGCATCCTCTTCACTAATAAGGTTCTTCAGAGAGATTCTCAATGATGGAAGTTTAACCTCGATTGGAAAGATGACTTCAGCACCATACACTAAAGAGTAGGGGGTGGCGCCTGTCGGGGTGTGAATGGATGTGCGATATGCCCAAAGGGTAGGATGAATGTGGAGGTGCCAATCTTGTCTAGTGTTCTTGACAACCTTCTTGAGAATGTGGATAAGGGTTTTATTGGTCGCCTCTGCTTGGTCGTTACCTTAGGGGTAATAAGGCATTGACCAACGGTGTTGGATATGGAAGGTGTCACAGAGGTGTTTCATGGCTTAGTTTTTGAATGGTTTGACATTGTCGGAAAGGAGGGTGGATGGGATACCATATCTACAGAGAATATGGTAAAGGATGAATTTGGAAATCTGAATGCCGATGATTTGTGAAAGGGGCATTGCCTCCACCCACTTGGTGAAATACTCAGTGGCGGTGATTATGAATGTATGGCCGTCGGATGATGGTGGGTGAATCTTACCAATCAAGTCGAAACCCCACTGAGAAAATAGCCATGGTGCTAGGAGGGGCTGAAGATCTTGTGTTGGGGCATGGATTAAATATGCATGTTGTTGGCATGGAAGACACTTCTTCACAAACTCGGAAGCATCATGTTCCAATGTAGGCCAATAATATCTAGCTCATAGGATCCTTTTGGCCAGAGCCATACCATTTGAATGTGCTCCACAAACACCACCATCTACCTCTGTTAGTGTGGCATGGGCTTCGGTCTCATTCAGACATCTAAGGAGGATTCCATCATACCTGCAATGATAAAGTGTATCACCGACAATGACGTATCGAGAAGAGCGATGAACAAAGGATTTGCATTGATTACGTGTAAGATCCGAGGGTATATTGTTATCATGGAGGTAGGTGTAGATGTCTTGGTACCATGGGGAGGTGGGACCCACAATTTCACACACCATGTCAATCTCAGGGATATCATATGCTGGGATTAAAAGTTTTTCTACAAGAAACTCACACTCTGTTCGGTCCTTGGGCATGTCCAGCAAGGATCCAATAGTGGCCATCGCATTAGCTGCTTTGTTTCATACCCTGGGAATCTATTCAAATTGTATAGAGGTGAAATATTTCTTGAAATCATCCACCATGCACTTGTAGGGTAACAACTTATCATCCTTGGTTAGGAACTCATAATTAACATGTCTAATGACTAGCAAAGAATCACCAAAGACTTTCAATTGGGTTATGTGCCACTGTTTTGCAATTTTGAGGCCGGTGAGGAGAGCCTCGTATTCTGCCATATTGTTGGTACATGGGAATGCTATCCTAAATGACTTTGAGATGTAGTCACCTTGAGGGGTAACTAATAAAATTCCTGCCCCCGATCCATTGTGTGTATATGATCCATCAAAATATAGTGTCCACGTGGGGGTCTCATCAACGGAGAAGACTTCTTCATCAGGGAATTCTGTGATCAACGGATGAGTATCAACTAGAGGAGCTTTAGCTAATAGATCTGTGATTATCTATCCTTTAATAGCCTTGCGGTCCACATATTCTATGTCGAATTCACTGAGGAGCATGACCCACTTAGCCATGCAGCCAGTCAGAGTGGTTCTAGATAACAAATACTTCAATGGATCGATCTTGGCAATTAATTTAACTGGATGGCTAAGCATGTAATGTTGAAGCTTCTGTGTGCTGAAGACAAGTGCAAGGCAGGCTTTTTCCATGGGGGAGTAGTTTAGCTCATAGCCAACCAATGTCTGACTGATGTAGTAGATTGCCCTCTCTTTCAACGACTCATCATGTTGTGCCAACAATGCCCCCAGTGCGACTGAAGTGGTGGAGATGTAGAGCAAGAGGGGTTTGTCGAGAATAGGTGGCATCAATATTGGTGGAAAGCTAAATATTCCTTAATTTTATCGAAGCCCATTTGACAATGTTGGTTCCATCGGAAGGTGGAATCTTTTTTCAGAAGATGAGTGAATGGCTGACACTTGTCTGCAAGCTGGGCTATGAACCGACTGATGGACTGCATCTTTCCTTGGAGGCTTCTTAACTGTTTGAGATTGTGTGGAGGTGGCATGTCCAGGATAGCTTTTACCTTGGTGGGATCAACCTCAATGCCCCTGCGAGAGACTATGAAACCCAACAACTTCCCTGGCATGACCCAAAAGACACACTTTTTTGGATTTAGCCGCAACTTGTAGTGTTCAAACCGTTCAAATATCTTTTTTCAGGATGGTGGGATGTTTAGCTCGTGTTCTAGATTTTCCTAGTAGGTCATTGACATAGTCCTCCATGATGATGTGTATAAGGTCATGGAAGATGACCGTCATTTGCCCTCGATATGTTGCCCGCATTTTTTAGAGACCAAAGACGCCGCTGTTTAACAAAGGTGCTAAAATTATTTACTGAGGTCTTATGTTATTTGATCCTGATGCGTTAAGTCCGGTTATACCTGGGAAAGCCATCCATATGGGATAACATCTCATATCCCTCGCCAGATGCGACCAACATATGTAATATTGGAAGCAGGGCGTATCTTTTGGGTAGGTTTTGTTAAGATCCCAGAAGTCTGTCACGGACAAATGTCTCCACGGTTTGGCAAGCTGGAACTATCAATGGAAATCACTTGGAGTGATGACAATTGGTACGTCATTTGCCTCTATGCTTCTCAATTCGCTAATATGACTAATAGCGCATCTTAGCGAGGAGTTTTGTTTAATGAGCGCTTATAGGCGGAGTCCAAGTGACCTGCGAAGGTCTAAGCCGGGGCGTAATGCGAGTATGACCAAGCAAAGTTAATGATTTACTCTTGGAGTAGTTGCACATTGACCGGTGCTCTGAGAGTGACTTAGCTACATAGGTGACTTTAGGATTTTCAGCAGTTCCCAGATTGACTTCTTGAGTCTCTTCAATCAGAATAGATGATCGGGCAGATAACTGAGTTCCCATAAGGGGAAGATGAACATCTCCATCTTCTAGCACCTCTTCGAGGTTTTGCAATCAGATGCGTCCTTTATTTTTACTTTTTCAAGGTCAGGAAGTGCCTCAGGGAGGTTTTCACTTGATGACCATTTTTTACCTTTCTTATTCTTATTTTTGTGACTGAAGTGTTCATCCTCCCCCAATCCCATGAGGTTGACATATGTATCCATAGACATACTGATAGGTGTGCTAGTACGTAGGTCCCAATCAATAAGCTCAGGGTGACGAAGGGATAGGTTAATAGTGCAGATGGATAAACATTCAAACATGGAAGATAGATTGACATGATCAATGTCATTGTACGCACGTATGATGGGTTCCTCCTTGGGTATGTCTTCCAATGAGCCATTGTCCATAGCTACATTATTGGAAGCATTAAACGATGTTTTGGGGCCTTTCTACTTTCTGTCATACCCAATGCCCATGTTTTTTGGTAGCGGAGACATATCAATGGGTTGCAACTGCCCTTGTTCTTCCTTTCCTAGGCCCCTGCCTTGATAGTTATGCTTTTCCATGAACTTTGTTGGCTAGGGGTACTTTTCTTGAAAGTATTCCTTGAGAGGAGTTTCCGGCTGGGGTTCTTGTCGATAAACCCATTGGCTTATGTCCTTTTCTGGTGTATCTATCTTGATACTTGGGGATCTAAAAGTGGTGGTAGGGATGTTCTTACCACTGAAGGTGATAGTCTTGTCTCCCTTTGGAGTAGCTTGCGAAGGTTGACCATACTCATGTGGCAATGGTGGCATGGTCGCTATATTAAGGGTAGTATGCATTTCATACTCGCCACACCCTTTGTCAATGATCTAGACTTTTGTGACTGTAGGATCAGTGGTGGAGGATGGAGTGGTTATCACGGTGGATGGTGGATTAACGGATGATGACCGAGATGCCCCCATTTCAACCCCAGGACAATAATGTAAATGGGGAAATGATGCTTCTAAAGCACGGCAATATTTGAATGGTTGGGGGTCGGCATAGATTGTGACCTCTTGTCCGTTGACTGGGAATTTGAGGCACTGATGGTAGGTGGAGGGTATAGCTTGCATAGCATGGAGCCATGGACGGCTGAGGAGGAGATTATATAGCAAGTCCAGATCAAGGACATGGCAGGTAATGTATTGAACCACCGGTCCCACTTGGTTAGGAAGATTGATGATCCCCTTTGAATTCCTTTATGCATTATCATAAGCCTTGATTGTAATAATCTGGTTGCTTAAGTCCGCTTGAATATACCCCACCTATTTTATGAATTTCAAAGTACACAAATTGAGGGCAGAGCCATTATCTACCAAGACTCTTTTTATTTTATGCTGGGCAACCACGACTTCAATATGCAAGGGGCGATTGTGATTAACATCAATGTTTGGCATATCATTTTGGTTGAAGTGCAGTTAGTGAGATGAAGCTAGGTGTCCTACCAAGGCTTGGAACTATGTAGGATCAATGTTATTAGGCACATGGGTTTCCTGTAGGGCTTTGTTGAGGATTTCTTGATGTACTAGGGAAGACTTAAGTAAATCCAAAATGGAATGTATGCAGGAGTCTTTCACTAAAGTGATCAAGGATGTTTATAGGAGGTTCTGAAGTCGATTGAAGTCTGAGAAGAGGTCTGAGAGTAGTGATCTGGGGTTATTGGTAGTAACTTTTCTTTCTTCATTGAGGTCTTTATCTTTGGCAGCATCATGGATACCACGAGGTTCTAGCAATATGTGTGAATAATACCCTCGTGGTGAGAATTTTGCATTCTGCCAGCTCACGTTATTTATTATTTGTTGGAAGTTGCTTGTTGGTGCTTTCCAGGGCCTTGATTATGGTTGGAAGGATGGGCTTTGATGGAAGTCTTTCTGATGCAGGCATTGGGCAGGCGAGCTTGACTAGGGTCAACCTTGATATCACCTTGATCTATGAGATCTTGGACATAGTTTTTCAAACCCTGACACTTATTCAAAGAGTGTCCTTTGATTTTATGGAACTCACAATATTCATTTTCCCTAAACCATGTGGGCTTAGGTTTGGATTCGTTGAGTGGCTTGGTGATAGGGTACGTGATCAGATAGCTAATCTGCAACAATTTTTTGAAGATGACACTCAAGGGTTCTCCTAGTTGAGCATACTAGCGTTTAGTGTTCCCTTGGTTATTTTGATTGGACTGTTGGGGAGGACGGGGTGTCCCTTGCGGTACAGATATGACATTAGGTATGGATTGCTATTGTTTCTGGGATGTGTTGGCCACGTGGACATGTTTAGTATCAGTAACACCATCATTTACTACATTTTTTTTCTTGTTCCAAAAACGTGGCTTGTCGTTGAATGACATTTCCTTATCTTGATTATATATTTTGATGTGTCCCTTGGCAACAAGGGCACACTCAAGGATGGGTCCCTTATCTACTACCTCTGCGAAAGTGGTGACACAATGTAATCAAAAGTTATGAGCCATGTTAGGATGGGAGTTCTCCACAAATAGGGTGACCATGTCCTTTTCTTTCAAAGGGGTTTTCATTCGGCTTGCTAGGGCACGCCACCTCTGGAGGTAGTTAGTGAAGGTTTCCCCTTCACGTTGTTTCTCTTTGAGAAGATCCAAGGTATTGGTATCTTTCTCCAAATTGAAGGAGAAGTAGGATACAAACTTTTCTTACAAGCCTGCAAAAGATTTTATAGATCCCTTTTTGAGGGTCATGAACCACCCTAGCGCGTTGCTTGCCAGACTTCGAGGAAACAGGTGCAAGAGATAGTTGTCATTGTGGATAACTTCTTGACACTAGGAGTAAAACTCCTATAAGTGGGCCTTAGGATCTTTGTTCCCCTTATATTTGTCAAACTTTGGCATTTCAAAATATTTGGGGAAGGGAATCAATGAGATGGAGGGATCATACGAATATGGGCATTTATCTTCAAACTTGAACGATTGTTTGCTAGTCCTTGCCTGGAGATCTTTCAGAGCGGCTTTGATTTCTAGTATGTCCGCATTGGCCGGTGTGTTGGACGGAGGATGTAAGTAATTGAGACAAGTATTGAATTACGAAAGATGAAATGTTGGAAATAAATTTTACGTATGGGTAATGAGAGTGACATCCACTACTAATACCATGAGGACCTTGTTACGTGCAGAAGGGTTATTTATTTGCTGGCGGGGTGCGATAGATTACGGGCTAATTTATGGGTAAGCGCATCTTTGACCGGGAAAATGGGGAGAAGGTGTTGTTGATTAGCTTGTGGATATTGGGGGTGCTGATATGACTGTTGTGATGCCACATAGGGGGGTTGTTGTTGATATTGTTGTTGGTTATAATAGTTGTAATGATGGGGTGGTTGTTGAAGCATAGTTGGCGGCTGTGGTGGGCGAGATGGGATGTTATGTGGTGGTTGTGCTTGCGGGTGTAAGATGGATGCAAGGAATGGAGATATGGTCAGGGCTAAAGGCCGAGGTTGATTTCCTTGTGATTGATGTTGTGATGGTTGTGTTGAAAATAGGGGATTGATCAATGGTTGTTATTGAGGTAGAGGTGCAATTGAGATTTTGTGCGAGGGAGGTTGTTGAGAACTAGTGGGAGCATAGGCTTGGGGAGGTTGTTGGGATACAAATGACAATGGAGGAGGGATGTTGGATTGGGATGGTTGTTGGGGTATGAATGACGATGGTGGAGGATTGTTAGATTGGGGTAGTTGTTGGGGTATGAATGACGATGGTGGAGGATTGGTAGCCCCAAGAGGTGGGGGCAAGGCAGCGAAAGGGTTGCCCCCAGTGTTGACAGGAGGTAGGTTCGAGGGGAGTGGTGTCGGTAGCATTAATGGTTGTGGTTGTGGGAAATTTTGTGGCATGCCATAGGCAAAAGGATCAATGGGATCAATGGTTTGGGGTGTTCCCGTGACTGAGATGGTGGGATGTGTGGGATTTCCAATGGGATACAGGATAGCATTGTCGAATTCAGGTTGATGCCAACCTTCTACAGAAGGAACATTGGGGACATACGAGCTACTGGGGATGTCATGTGAACCTTGGGGTACATTAGATGTGGAGGTACCATATTTGGATAAGTCGACACCTAACGGCAGCTTGACACCTTTGTCAATCAAGTGAGCCAAGATTTTGTCACCATGTCTTTCGAGAAGGCGTTCTGTCATTTGTGCATTAACAGGGTTCCTAAAGTGTTCCTCGAATGTGAGCTTAGGTTGATCGGCCATGTTTTCCTCCCCAAGTGGTGACGTGTTTTGACCATCCACATTGGATTGTGATGAGGTACCGTTGTGGGGATCGTGAGGGATACTAGCACCATAGTTAGGATTTGATGAGATGTTGACTGTGTTGGTGGGATTTTGAGGGTTGTTCGATTGGGCATTCAGGGCTTGTTGGTTGGCCATTTTCTTTGCCTATGATTGAGTCTGAACGGGCATGCAAGATGATGAGATGGATCAAGATATTAGAAAAACCTTGATGATGAAAGATTGATTCAATTTGATGGAAGATTAGCTGATGACGATCAGTCAGGCCGAAGTGGATTGGTTTGATGGAATTGGATTGGATTGATTGGTAGACACGGGATTAATCTAGATTTTGGGTTTTGATCTAGATAGATTTGATGATGTGGGGGTTTGATGATTAGGATTGATTTAATGATAAGTATGATGAAGACCGAGATCCACAACTGAGTTTAAGAAGGATCCTTGGTAACACTAGGTATTGATTGAAAGGTGGATGTATGATAACGACACCGAATCCAACTTGAGATAGAAGCAGATTGATTGGGTCAGAAAGGATAAATGACTTAAGACATATAGCAATCCTAAGCCAGCTATGATGATTGTGATTAGGGATGAACACAAAGGTCAACTTGGATGACAACTCCAACGAGGTTTATATGGAATAATGGAGATCAGAGATGAAAGTGGATTCAGGATGGATGGGGAGTGTCTCAGGATAGATGAACAGCTCTCGAAACAAACAAAAGAGTGTTTCGGATAAATGACTCTTAGAACGAATGGATGAAGACTCGGAACAGACATTCAAATGTTCGTTTAGGATGGTGAATGGTCATATCGATGTTCAGAATAGAGAGACAAGGGATGCCAAGTGATCATATAGGCTGGTATTAGGACAGATCCACCAAAGCATCAGGACAAGTCCACCACAACATAAGGACAAGTCCACCACTACATTAGGACAGGTTCACCACAGCATAAGGATAGGTCTGCCACTGCATTAGGACAGGTCTGCCACAGCATAAGGACAGGTCTACCACTGCATTAGGACAGGTCCACCACAACATTAGGACAGGTCCGCCATAGCATTAGGATAGGTCCACCAAAGGATAAGGACAGGTCTGCCATAGGATAAGTTTAAGCTTGATGTTTAGATGGATGGGTAAGGCAAAGGAACCAAAATATAGCAATCATAAAAGACTTGGCCAAACTAACAATCACTAGTTTTTGCACGAGAAAGACAATTCAAACAACACAACCCTAAGATTAGTAGAAACAGGTATGGTCAACAAAGTCTTCTACTCTAAGATGCACATGGTTGCTAAGGAGTCCTCGATATACACCCGGTACGTGAGGCCCAAACCATGAACACCAACCCATTACAAGCGTGAGTCAGGAACCTTAGCGAGATACTAAAGGCTTGGACCAACTCTTCATGTCATCCCGACACTTCACCAATTACAACATGGTTGGATTCAGGTACAGCTTTCACTCTCCCCCCTTTATATACCCCGCCGATATGTGTGGTTGGAATCATCCCTTGGGGTGATGAAATCCCCAAGCAGGTCCCACTAAGAAAATGAAAAAAGGGTGACTCAAAGGACTTGGAAAGCTACGATTTCTTGTCACCCAGGATTGCCAAATGGCACAAAGGGATTGGATACGTCAAATAGCCTTCCACAAGCATGCCAAACAAGGTTTATTGACCCCTTTAATTAAACTGTGTGCCTAATTTACCAAAAGATAATTGGCAAAAACTTGAAATTTTAGCTTCCGGAGGACAGGTCTACCACTCTGTAGGGACAAGTCCACCACTCTGTCAGGACAGGTCCACCACTTTAGGACAGGTCCGCCACTACATTAGGATAGGTCTGCCACTATAGGAGGACAAGTCAGCCACTATAGGATAGGTCCACCACTGTAGGACAGGTCTGCCACAGTAGGACAGGTCTGCCACTCTACCAAAATAGGTTCGCCACTGCAGCACAGGTCCGCCATAGTAGGACAGGTCTGCCACTCTATTAGGATAGGTCTGCCACTCTGTAACCTGGATCTGCAAAAATGCAAAAAATAGCAAACATGAAAGAAAGAGACCCATTTGTGGGTCCCACCAGGCATGCCAGAAATGTGATAGGTCGAATGTGAGTGTTACAAAATGAGCAGCAAGTAAAAGAGTGCAAATAAACACCAAAACAACCTACACCTCAAGATTAGCCTAAGTTGTAAACAACACAAGATAAAAGTAACAAATGAAACATTATACCTTGTCTCGAATTGATCCTTTGGTTGGCCCTTCGATCTTTGATGTGTATGCTCCTTGGATAGCACAAGATGCAAGCTAAAAGATGATGTGAGGATGAGTGCAAATGGATGAAAGCATGAAAATGACTAAGTATAGATTGAGAAATAAAATTGCAAGAGTTTGGCTAGCAAAATGATCTCCTCTAAAATGAGAGAAAAGAGGGGGTATTTATAAGAATTTTGAGAATTCCTAGAGGAGATGGATGGCCAAGATTGAGCCACCAAATATCAAGATGTAGGGCTAAGGTGAGTTGAGAACTCACAAGCCCTCACATCTTGACATGTGGCATGTGAGATAGCCCTAAAAGATGAAGTGGACATGAGGTGGAAGGAGAAGGACATGACATGGAGAGGGGTACAAAGTACCTTGGGATTGGACAAGATTTCCTCATAAAGGAGTTCCTTGTCCCTACAGGAGACGTGAGTGAATTAAAAATTCTCAAATATTCTCATGGGGGAGATGGGAGCAATGCCACTGCGAAGGACATGTGGGGAGAAGTGAAGGAATTAAAAATTCCTTTTGGGTGCCTTGGGGGATTAAAAGGTGAATTAAAAATTCACATGGGGAAGTGGAGTGCCTTGTCCAAAAGAAGAAAGCCTTTAATAAGGTTGACTTAAGGACACATGTCATAAGTGGGAGGAGGATTAGGTTAGGCTAATCAAATGATTAAGGTTGTGCAAGTACTCAGTTAGATGGACTAATGACTCATTAGAAGCAAGTGGGAAATTATGGAGGATGTGACCTTGATGATGATTAAGGGTGTGCACATGCTAACCCTTGCTAATTAGAAGAAGATGAAGTAATTAAGATGGATTAGGGGACCAACTTGCAAAAGTTGGAGGATGTGACCATGAGAGAGAAAAGAGGGATTAAAAAATGAATTTTAATTCAAAAGGGGACTATGACTAGATTAAATAAAAGGGTATATTTATTTAATTTAGAGGAGGTAGGTAAAGTATTAAATTAAATAATTTTTAGGACCCTTATGCAAGGGTATTAATTAAAAAAATGGTTTAATTAATATTGACAGAGGGGATGAGTACTCGGATGGATAAGGAGACGCATTTTTGATCATATAGAAGTGATCAAAATTGGACGTCTATAGTTGGAAACAAACTGTTTCATAAAGTCGAAGCTGAAGAGAAGGAAAGAGAGAGAATAGATGTTAAGGCCGATAGTGGCTGGCTGATAGGCCGAAGCCATGAGGCCGTAACAGGTGACTCAGAGAGTTGACAAGATGCTGAAGAGCTGAGAGCCAAAGAGAGATCGATAGAAAAAGGCTGAGTAACTGGCTGACAGGCCAAAGCCATGAGGTCGAGCAGAGAGTGAGAGAGGCAGAGTTATGCTACTGGAATCTCTCCTGATCATGAATGCCATGTTTGATCTCTCAGGGATAGTATGTTACCAGTTGTATCCAGAATGAACAAAGATGAATCTCTGAAGAGGCTATGAGCCTGAATTTGTATTGTAACCCTTTTTGTTGCTGAATAATACAATAGCTCGATCTTTGGAGTTTGGGGTTTTTTATCCAAAAGGATTTTCCCCACGTAAATCTTTGTGTTCTAGTTTTATGTTTTCATCTTTCATGTCTGCTGGTTCATATAGTAGAATTTGTTAATGCTTGATGTTGAATTTACATGTGTTTCTCTCAAATGGATCAACGTAGGAAATGAACTGTGTCTATTCCACATTTGGACATAGTTGTATGTGTCTTTGAGGAAACCTAATCAAAATGAAAGTTACCAGAGGCACTACTATATGGAGTTTTCACTAGTTGCACTCCTACTTTTTCCTTACAACATATACATAAGGATGAGCTCCAACATACATCACAAATACATAGTAACGAGCTCTAGCATACATCACAAATACATAGTGATGAGCTCCAACATACATCACAAATACACATAGTGACTAGCTAACACATCCACAATGGTTGACTAACACATGTCCATAATGCACCCCGGATAGAAAAGAATATTAGTGCATTACACACTAGACCATGGGTCCCATCCTTTCCTTTAGTCTTTTGCACCATTAAACAGCTAGAAATAGGATCTAATGCATCCTATACTACATCACGGGTTTGTCCTCAACTCAACAAGGCCAAGTATACAATCTAACAACTGGGAAGGGGATTTGATGCATCCCATACTACACCACAGGTCTGTCCTCCATCACACGACTTTGTACAAGTAGTGAACCTACCATGATCCGGTGGATTCTGATTTCAATCGCCTATAGACCATTCGTGACAAGTCTATCCACCTAGGAAGAAGTAGCTTCTAGCATATACTACCTTGTAACCTTAGTGATATTGCTAGCTATCTTCTTCACAATCTTGGGTAACACTTGGATGAAAGATCACATTTGTGCCCTCAATGACTACAAGTGAACCCCTTTGATACAATAGTTAGCCCTAGGTTACCATTACTCACCTGGATTGGTCCCTACCTATATAGCCATTACCATATCATAACCAGGGTGGCCCATAACAACATTCACCTATGTGAACCAGGTGAATGTTGACAACTCCCTAGCAATAGTCCATACATTAGTTAGTGGCACTGTCCAATGACTTTTTGTTAGTTCCCAAATATCCCAGAGGTTCAGACCTGGGTGGGTCATACATAACATGAATTACAATCACAATCATAATCAACGGATTCAAGGGCCTATACATGGAGACCTCTAGATATGGATATGGTTTTTACAAGCACATAAAAGTTACATGGAACCAACATGGGATGGCCTTTACCCAACATATACATATATTCAAATACCAATTATAAGTAGTCAAATGCATTACTTTGTTCAAATTAGTATTTAGAAGCACATTATGTATTAGTTATAAGCTATTTAGTTTCCTTAATTCCTTCATAACCATCTAATACCCATTTTAGCCTCAAATTGATGCTTACTGAAGAGAGGCCTAACCAATTAGGAACAACCCCAACCCATGGATTTATCCCCTTAAACCCTCCCACTATGGACTTGAGGTCACAAAAGAATCCTTTGCCTAAGGACCGCCTACATACCCGCTTCCAAACGGATCAAAGTCACACGTAGTTCTCCTTACAAGGTCTCTCAAGAATACCTACACACTAGTTCCCAATATAGCAAACCTATAACATGACACTTCTATAAATGCAAAAATATCAAATTAAGTCTTACCATAGTTATCTTTCCTTGTTCAATCCAAGCATCCCTAAATCCCTTATTATTACCTATCAAGTATATTGTGCTACATTTTGTACCCAAATGATAATACCACATAGTTTATATCATAGGGTCATATTTAGGTTTAGATCATGATAACGAGTATACAACATGATTTGGGTAACCTTAGATATCACATGTGTATTGGTTTTGATAATTGGACCACTATATTATACTAATGGGAAACCCCTTAAGCATCCATATATGAGGACAACCCAATAGAATAAATATCTCAATTAAGATACCTTTATTAACCACAAGAGTAGTAATAGTCAAGATCTATTCAAAATGTGATAATTATATGGAGCCCCAATATGGCTCCAAATGATATTCGACTAATATGATCAAGTATCATGATCCTATTAATCTTCTTTTGACATCAATCTTAATTAGAACACATATGCCTCCATAAGGTTTGTAATGTCCCTTAGGAAAATTAGACTATAGTGGAGGTTGTCCTACTATTAGGGTTCCCGTAGGTCAACAAAATGGTTAGCGGACCCAATCAAGGGATGTAGAGCTTTGCTGGGAGCTTTAAGATCCTTTCAGTTTGGAGTTTAGTTGATGAATCTAGGGATAAATTAGAAATATTAAAGTTTTCTTTAATGGAATAGTAAAAAAGTGAATAGTAACAGAAAATTATAAAGGGAATATTGAAAAGTGCCCCCATCCTAGTAACTCAAAGTTGTTTTTAAAAAGTGGTCCTTTCTTTTGATGCGGAAAGACCATCAAGAGGGGCTTATCCTTTTGGAAGGATTATTTTATTGACTTTTATTTTAAAAAGCTCATGGGAGGTTATAAAGCAATATGTGGGCTCATTTTTGGGGATTCTATTATCATTTTGACAAAAAAAAAAGAAAAAAGGTTTGAGCTCTAGAAGAGGGTTTCAGCAACATACAGGTCTTATGAGGATGAAATCCCTTGGAGGATAGTGAATTGGATGAAAACCAAGTTCACAAAATAGAGAAATCTACCTAGTGTTTTCATTTGGGCATCATTGGTCTTCATCTTAGGTTAATTTGCATTTAGAATTGATTGCAGTAGTGAGTTATCATAATATAATTACAAATTGGGGCTTCTTATCAGCAAATATCATCATTTCAGTGCATTCACCAACTGGTCGTACTATTTGGGTGTCATTTTCAGTCAAACCCAAGCTAGAAATTAGGGTCTTCAAACCACTAAGGAGAAAATTCAGTTCAACCATTGTTGACATGCCTATAGCTGGTTATTGAAGTTCATATTGGTCTTGTTTCAATGTCTGGATTAGCCACATCAAGTTTACTTGGAGTTGTATTGTCAAAGGAAACCATCAAACTATCATCGAGTATGTTCTTGGCATGTTGGGAATATAAATCTTTCATTTGTATGGGGTGTAATAGTGTTGTTATAGCTCTGATAACTTTATATCAAACCTGTTATTATTATAAATTAGACCTGATATAGATTGAATAAAAGCAACTTTGAAGTGGAATTCATGTTATATGTTTATGCAATATTTGTTTATAATTTCTATACATGTTCCTTTTTAATTTGGCAACACTAAGCACTCCAACAAGGCTTCAATCAATACATACACACTCAAAAATCAATCTTAGACTAGATTACATGCACCAACCATTTGACGAAATGTCAAATGTTCAAAACTGAGTTTTTGGGTTATATCTAGCAAGGGATATTTCAAGGCCATACAAACATTATTTAAACTTCGAAAGACATAACACAATATTTATAAACTTTCTCTAAGAAGAGTCAATACACAAGTCAAATCTAGATGGTTCACAACACTATATCCATTGGATCAACAACCAAAGATAAATAATTACATATTCTCAGTCTCTTTACCCTCAAATCCAAAGTGGATTACTTAAAGTGTCAAGTTGTCGTAAATTTAAAAATGTTTAACATCATGTGATTCTAGTATCACTAAATCAAGCTATCATTCCTAATTATGTAACTACCAAGAAAAAGGTGTACTGACAGCTTTTGCATTCTTCATATGAAATCTCTACAACACCTTTTCAACATAATTAGCCTGAGATAAAAACATTTTTTTGTTTTTCCTATCTCTACAAATTTTCATACCAAGGTTTTGTTTTGCTGCCCCCAAATCCTTCATAGCAAAATATTTTGCTAACTGTTGTTTTAGCTCACTTATGTGATCCATGTTAGACCCAGCTACAAGCATGTCATCAACATATAAACATAAAATAATGTAGTTTTCATTATCCAACCTCTTAAAATAAACACAATGGTCAGAATTACACCTGTTGTAGCCTTGCTCAGCCATAAAACTATCAAATTTCAAGTACCATTGTCGAGGTGCTTACTTCAAGCCATATAAAATTTTCTTCAATCCAGACACTAGTTTCCCTTACCTTTGACCTCAACTCAGGTTGTTCCATATATATTTCTATTCCAAATCACCACCATGGAGAGAGGTTGTTTTAACATCAAGTTGTTCTTCTGCAAATAAAAATCTTCAAGTAGGGGCCACACATTTAAAACAATACAAATAGAAGTCATTTGATCAACTAGAGAAAAAAATCTCATCAAAATAATTCCTTTTCCTCAGGTGTAAACTCCTTTACAATTAATCTAGCTTTAAATCTCTTATTTCCATCCTCCCCTTTTCATTTATAAACCCATTTGTTTGGTAAGTTCCTTTTAATTCCCTAGCGTCCTGTATTAATTCCCAAGTTTGATTTTTCAGCAAGGAGTCCATTTCTTCTTCCATTCCATGCTCCCACTAAACCTTGGTATCCACCTGCATAGCTTCATCATAATATTCTGGTTCACCAGCATCAGTTAACAAAATAGTATACAAAGAGAGAGAGAATCTTTCTGGAGGTCTACTTATCCTTGAAGATCGCCTAACAGGAGTTTGTGGTATTTGTTGTTGTTGTTGTTGTTACCCAAAGATGAGGAAACTACACCGGAACATCATTGTTTGGAATATCATCCAACATCAAGATATTTTTCTTTCTTTCTCATGCTGTTAATGCATCATCAGGACAAAAATCCTTTCTTATCGAATATGACATCCCTATCACAATTTTTTGATTTTCAAAATCCCAAAGCCTATAACCAAATTCATCAATGCCATATCCAACAAATATACATTTCTTTGATTTTGCATCAAGCTTGGTTCTATTTTTAGAATCTACATATGCAAATGTTTCACAACCAAAGGTTTTGAGAAAAGAATACCTCACCTTCTTACCTTTCCATGCTTCCTCTGGAATTACCACAACCCAAAGGATTAGGGGGACCTCTATTAATTAAATAAAAAGTGGTGTTTACAGTCTTTGCCCACATTTTTAAAGGCATCCCAACATGCAATCTCATAGTCTGTGCACACTCCATTATTGTTCTATTCATGCGCTCAACAACTCCATTTTCCTGTGGAGTCCTTGGAATTGTTTTTTGCCTATGAATTAGAGGAACAATAATCTTCAAAATCTTTGCTGCAATACTCACCACCATTAGCAGATTTGAGACATTTTAGTTTTTTACCCTTCTCATTCTCAACCAAGTTTGTCCATTTTTTAAAAGTTTCACAGATTTCTACCTAAGGAAATAAATCCATACCTTCCTAGTTGCATCATCAATGAATGTAACATAATATAGAGAGACATCAAGAGAAGATACCTGAGTTGGTCCCCATACATTCATATGAACAAGCTCCAATTTCTCATTTTTATTTTGCTTCCCATCCTTGAGAAAACTTACTCTCTTTTATTTTGCATACGTACACAACTTTCAAAGAAATCCATATTAACACATTTTAGACCTAGTAGAACATTATTTGAATGAAGTACTTTCATACCTTTTGTGCTCAAATGCCCAAGTCTATTATGCCACAGTGTTGATCCAGAGTCCACAGCAACTGTATGATCTTCTACTTGTTGAACTGCAACAACTATTCCTGAACATTGACCTTTTTCCATAACAATTAAAGTAGAAGGAACAATATGACCTGTACAAAGATATAAGGTGCCTACTTTCACACCTTTTGCTACCACTAAGGCACCCTTTGTGACCTTCCAATTTTTATTACTAAATGAAACAACACAACCTTCATCATCTAGTTGCCCTGCTAAAATTAAATTTTTGCTTAACTTTGGAGCATGCCTTACCTCATGTAGTGGCCAATGATTCCCATTCTGCAACTTAATCTTGATTCTTCCCTTTCCAACAATATGACAAGGTTCGTTATATCCTAAATAAACTAGCCCAAAATCCCCTTGGACATAATCAAGAAAATAACTTCTATAGGGGGTAGCATGAAATGAAGCCCCTGAATCTAACACCGAAGAATTATCAACATTATCAAGGGAAAGAATCAAAGCATCCTCATCAGATTTATTACTTACCACATTTGCTTCTTTACTTCCTTCCTTTTTATCTCCTTTATTTTTTTGAGATAAACAATCTCTTTTTAAATGACCTAGCTTACCATAGTACCAACAATCCCTCTTATCTCTAGATTGGGACGTTTTGTCCTTTGATTTTCCTTGTGAATTCCTATGATTTCTAGAATTGTTTCCTCTCTCCTTTGTTCTGCCCCTGCTTTCTACATTCAAAACACTACCTGATGTGGATGTTCCACCTGAGTTTTTCCTACGAATTTTTTTGCTCAAAATAACACCAACAATATCATCAAATTTCAATGTATTCAAACCACAAACATAATTGCTAACATCCATTACCAAGTTATTCCAGCTAGGCAAAGAACACAGAATCAAAAGATCCCTAACTTCTTCATCAAAGTTTACTTTTACAGAAGTTAATTGATTGGTGACCGTATTAAACTCATTTAAATGATCAGTAACTGACCCACCTTCTACCATTTTCCTATTAAATAAATGCTTCATAAAAAATACCTTATTTGAAGTGGAAGGCTTTTCATATAACTTCACCAGGGTATCCATCAACTCTTGAGTTGTTTTTGCTGTTGTAATATATTGAATGCCACCGATTGTGCCAGGCATAAATGAATACTACCAAGAGCCTTTCTATCTAAAATATCCTAGTCCTTATCAGACATTGTTGTGGTTTTCTTGGTTTTCCCTTCCAATGGCCACCATAAATCCTTCTAATAGAGGTAGTCCTCCATCTGCATCTTCCATAATTGATAGTTCTTCCCATTAAACTTTTCAACCTTCTTACCCTCATCTGCCATACTCCCACTCAACCATGAGACCTTCCTACAGACAATAATTAAAACACAACCCATTCTAATACCACTTGTTAGGGTTAGAAAGGTAAATATCTAACAATTAAATGCAGATTTAATTAATAAATAGAGAAACTAAAACACACATAGAAAAAACTATAACACAAAGAATTTAACGTGGTTCACCTAATCTGGGCTACATCCACCAAACCACAGCCATCCAATGATTTTATTATCTAGTGCAAAAACCTATTACAATCTTGCGAATAATCATGTTTTTCATCATACTACAACCCCCATCTGAAGCCCTTTTTAACAAGCTTAAAAGCTTCTAGATTAGGGTTCTACAAAGTTGGTTTTTTCCTTTACATGTCGGGGTGTATAGTATAGCATGATCAGTCGCCACATACCAACACACTATGCATGTAAGGTCTTAAAAACTCAATGGTTAGTCGTCACCATCTAGTATTCAAAGATGGTTTGAACATTTATTAGTTCAAACATTTTAGAAGGATATAAAGATCCTAAAGGAACCAAGCCTCAAATATGTAATTGGTTCATGCTAGGTTAAATTTAGCTCAAGGTCCTCAAAGGTATAAAATGCTACAATTATTGATGTCAATAGATGTGACAACTATCTTATCATAATATGGTGACAATAATAAGTCACAAGGTTTATTTACATCTATATATATTTAACTAGGTGATCCCACAATAGTGGTTTACAATTTTAACACAACCAAACACTAAAAATTATTATTTTGAACCAAATTTTCACTTTAGCAACTCCATAGTGCCAAACCATGAGGAATTTGAAAATGCAAACTAGAGTTTCATGAAATTTTTTCTTAGATTCTAAATAAATAGATTTTTTCAAAATATTTGAATCGATTGCACAAGTCTTTTTCCATCTCTCTCAAAACTAGTTTTTCGTAAAACAACATTTTAAAAAGTGACGCCACCGTATAACGATAAATTTTTTCTTCCATGAAGGATAAAAATTATAATTTTCAAACTTGTGATGTGTAACTCCTCGATATTTAGTAAGCCTAATTTGGTTAGATAGTTTTTATTGAATATTTTTTCTTTAATCAAATTTCAAAGTCAAACCAATTACAATTCAGACATAGCGCGACCATATAACATGTAATTTTGTTTGTATGTATCAAAATTCATTTTTTATTGTTGGATCAAGGACTTCATTATCTGGTGCACTAATATTTTTCAAAAAAATAAATTGATAATCTGCTATTTTTCACAATTGCAGAACAAAGAGCTTGATTTTCGATGAAAAACTTATGTTTAATAAAATTAAACAAACAAATACATAATAAAACCAAAACATATTAAAATTATATTTGTTGGATAGCTCGTTTCAAGGACTACCTGATTCTAGTTAGGTTTGTGAAGTATTCACCATTTTCATGTCCAAATTGAGCTCCAAAGTGCAAAAATTTTGATTTTTTTGTGAACAAAGTCAAAAACGTGAGGTAGGGTTCGTCAACTGGTTCCCAGTGAACTGTTCATTCTCAGGAACCATGATCCTAATACCTGCAAAACACAACAAACAAACACATTAGAAGATTGAAATGCAAGTTAGAAACATGATTCCTCAAGAAATCCATTTATCAATGCTTTAAATAGGAAAATGAAAGCAATACAACAGGAGAAATCAAACAAAAGAGATTAAATCCATGAAAGCAACACAAAAATTCTTTTGATTCCTTTGAGGGAGTTGGAGTCACTCTGATGTGAAAATTGGCCCCTTTCCCAACTCCAATGCTAGCTTTGATGATTTCCGATAAAGATTGTGATCCACTTTGATGAAGATTGATGAATGCTCCAAGCTAAAATCAAGAAAACCTAGCTATGATCTCAAATGAGAGATGGATGAAATTGCTGGGCATTTTTAGCATGGTAACTTTGCTTGAGAGATGTGGATGATGAAATAAGGATATAAGCTCTTTATTTATAGATTGATAAGTTGAAGAGATGTCCAAATTTTATCAATGTGGGACAAAGATTCAACCAATGATATGATGCCACTTGTCAACATGTGAGAGGATGAAGGTTGAGCAAGTTTTGAGGAATGTGCCAAGTTTGAAATTTGAATTTGATGAGATGACATGTTTAGGGGGGATGAAAAATGAGTTAAATGCCAAGTGGGAGACATGCAAGATACAATGTAAGAGCTTTAAATGCTTTGTTGGATGGACGTCCTTTTGGGGAGAGATTTCAAATTTGATGAATATTCCCACTTAGATGCCTCTTTGAATGAAAATAAGGAATTATTAAATCAAATAAACGTGATTTAATTTCAAAATTGCAAAAAATTAGAGGATTTGAGGATTAGGGATTAAATTAACCGTGATTTGATTAATTTAAGCGATATTTAAATGATTTGACAATTTGATTTAGATTTTGGATTAATTTAAATCAAAAAATAGAGGAATGATAGCAGGCCAATTCAAATGTTGTTTTGGATCATTTAATTAAAAGAGATGTTAGATTGAATCAAACAAGGTTTTAATATATTTAATTTAATACATAGACTTTAGAGATTTAATTAAATAAAATTGATTATTTAATTAAATAGGGATAATTAGATCGGATTGATCGATTTAATTAACAAGGGAAAGTGACTTCACTTAGACAAAATAATTTATTTAATTAAGAGATCTAATATTGATGAATTTAATCGATATAAGGGAATTTGATTAAACAAGCTAGATCGAAAGGATGATTTAGGAAGAAACGATGTTAGTAGATCGAGTGTGATATCAATAATCTATATATTTTCGATGTCTACACCAAACCCCTTCCCGGGTTTCCATTTCCTTTTTGTCTGTGCATGCATTAAATGGGTTTGCTCAAACCTTGGTTCAAGCGAACCCTTTTATGGTTCGTTCAAACCCCCAGAATGAAAAATTTTGGCAGGGGGTCATTTTTTACAAGTTTTCCTTCATCATTCAAATTGTAAACCACTTTTGTGCATTTACCCTACTCCATAAACATTAATACTCACTTGTGACATTAGGACTTCGAAATTTGAAAATCAAGTTTCAAGGTCACCCCATTTCATACCAACAATTACTAACATTACTATAATCAATCCATACATAGAATTGATGCAAACAAGATAGTTAATATAAAATGAATCAAGCCATATTAGAGCACAAGGAAATAATAGTTAAAATATCTTCACACTACAACAATTATGCAAAGCCACAAAAGTCTAATTGGGAAATAGCTACAATTAGTCCAAATGATAATTATCTTTACAAAATTACTTTATTATGCAAAATTCACTTGCTCGTTCACTTAGACCCAAAATGACAACCTACAAATAAATTGTCATATTACGATACCATTGACTATGTATTTATACAATATTTATTCTCTTCAATCTCTAAGACCACTAACAAACCCTAATGGTATTCCATTCTATTGGAATGCCCACTACAAATAAATGAATTGTCACCACCTCCTTTCGAAAGAATGTTGCTTTGACTTCACTCAATTTAATAAGAGAATTAAAAGATAGTAGTTTTCTCTAGGTCTATAAACCAAAAGCTTCAACTCAAAATATATATGTTAAATGGAGTTAATAGAACAACACACTTGATTTATCACTAGAAATGACTAGCTATAGACTTTGAGAATTATCTATGGATTTACCAACACACATATGCTATATTCTTGAATGTTGAAATTGCTTCCGAGGAGAGTAGCATCCCTTCTTCTGCTCCAAAAAACTGTTATGGAAAATTCCCATTTGTGCTTCCAATCCATCCCTCCCACTTCTCAAATGCCCTCTTGCTAATTGTTGGTGGTGAATTTTTTGTCGGTGATATGCTGATGGTGAATTTGCGGATGCTAACAATGTCTATGGAATTTGGCTTTACACTTCCCAATTGTGGTTTCTGTAACATTTTTAAGGATTTTTTACAAATCTATTTTGTACATATTTTGCAACCTTTCCCTTCTAGTTTGACCTCTCTTCACACATCCGTAGGGTCATAACTCCCACTCCCTTTAACTCCTTTCCTTTTCTTCTCTCATTCATGCCATTCTCTACTCCCATTTATTACTCTACTATGTAGCCTCCAATTTTTTGTTTTCCTCTCTCTTCTTGCTATGTGATTCATCCAAGTTCCTTTGTGCTTCAATGGACATCCATACTCTTTTTTTTTACTAATAGATCATTTACCTTATTCTTTTTAAAAGGACACACAGAGTTGGTTCCCATTTTGGAGTAGTCATGGAGGATATTGGCAATGCTTGTTGGATTTACAGGTACCAATTCCTATGCTTGGAAGCTTTTGAAGCCCTTTCAACACATATTTGTTTGCCTCAACATGCTCCAAAATCACATCAACCTCATTCCTCTCTATTAATGCCTTGCCCTTTGCCTTACACTATTTTTCTTCTTTCTCTCTCTCATTTGCACCACTAAACAACTACGCCATTTTATCTGCATTAATCTCTCTGCACATCATACCCTCTAAATAGGTACACCATTTTATTTGCATTAATCTTTGTTTCTCACATCTTGAGGGAAAACAACAATGTCTACCCAACCCTCAAAACAGACATTTGACTGTATTTATTAATTAAGTAAAAATAAAGAATACATTGTATCTTTATTTTTAATTAATTGATAAATACGTCAAATGTCCATTTTGAGGGCTGCATAGACAACTCTTTTTTCCTCTATGTCATATCTCATTTAATGGTGTTAGTCTCCTACATTTATTTATTTGACCACCTTGAATTTTTCTTTGGTCTATCCCTTCACATGAATGATCAAGAAAAATGGGGTGGGTGTCATGTGCCATGCCCACTCTCTCCCCATTCGCTTCTTTCCTTATTTTATTTTTATTAGTTTCCCCACCTGACACTTGTCCAACATGGAAGTCTATGGTGGGGATGTGACAATAAGATACTTCTCAATAATACAAAAAAATTGTTAAACCATTCAATATGATTTAATAACACATAAACAAAATATAATAATAATAATTTTTATAATATTTTTAAACATAAAAATAAAATTATATAATTAATTTTCTTATTATTCATTATTAGTTAAGCTGATTTCTATAATATATCTACTAGCACTTGCATCGAAAGGAGGTGCAATGGTTATGCCAATTGTATTTTATATTAGTCCCAGTCAAAATAAAACACATTTTTAAAATATTATTTTGTATAAAGTATGTTCCAAATTTTTTTACTTGGAAACAAATTAAAAACAAGGGATAAAAGGCATGTACAGTAGACTCTTGTTAGAAATGATATGCCTACAAGATATCCTAATGTT
>VDFB02390948.1:60118-86935 GCA_007258455.2 Sequoia sempervirens | reverse complement strand
GATGATTTTTACATATCTTTCATCCCCCTGAGTCTCCATTTGAGTCCTACCTTAGGTACATTTTCCTCATTTTATGATATTTTTACCCATATTTTGGTTGTGTGACCCCATAGAATTCATCAAGTCATGCATTTTTCATGTTGTGGTCCATATCGGCATAGGTCTATCTAGGTCTCCCCGACCCATGTTGTCTATGTGTTAACATATGTTTGCAGCAGGTGATCGACAAGACTTGTTCATTGTTACAACGATCGATATTCACCTGTAGGTTTCTTCGGCATGACTTTCACATGGTTTCGGTGACCGAGGAGGAACCTATCAGCAGGAGTTTGGTCGTCGGGATAGTGTCTCATCAATTTTGAATTGTCTCCCCAACTAATGCATGTGGAGGTTCATCAGCGAGAGCTTGGTGATATCGTAATGTGATCTCGGCGAGGTTGTTATGTCTAGTCGACACAGGGTTTTCGTCAGCATGTTCTCAAGGAGAGTCTTATTGAACAACACATGAATGGTTTCTATGACCAAACATATTGTTTCTGGTGTGAGGTCATAGCGAATATACATTGTCACACCAACCGGTGGCAGGAGGATGCATATTAGTAAGAGTTGAGGCTTTCGAAGTAATGTCTCGGCGAGTGACCTTCGGTCTCGCCGATAACACAATGAGGACTTTGTCAGGATGAAAATTGGATTATCTAAGCGACACACAAGATGGATAAAGTCTTTCGGTAAAAAAAAGTGCACTCTATATGAGGTCTCCCTGATGTCGGTATGTTACAGGGACCCACATAAGACAAAAGAATACATCAGCGAGAGAACCAATTTGTCACAGCGACTCATGATGAATGAAGATTTTTAGTAAAGAAAAGTCTAATCTATGAGATGTCTCTCTGATATCTCAAGGTTATAGCGAAACGAATGAAGCAAGGAAGCACATTTCGGTAAGAAAATTGCTTGTCTCAGCGACTAGGAGATGGCATTTGGGGTGACTCTCGGTATAATGAAGCATTATCTACATGATGTTTCCCCGACTCCATGAGGTCACAGCGAAACACATTGGGACAGGAGGATTTTCTTTGGTTTCGGCATAACAAATAGAATGCTACAGTGACATGCAAGAGGTAAAAGGACGCATATCGATGAAACATAACGAGATCAAAACTAGGAAATAATGCACTCACATTATAATGCGAGCGTGTTATATTTTGCTTTGGGAATCCCCGAGCCTTAGCATTGGTAGTTGCCTTGGAATACCAACCCAGAGGCTTGGAGGGCATTCCCAATGACCAGAGACGTGTTTTTGCAAATTCTATAATTTTTTCACATAATCGGGTTCGTGCTAACCATTAGGATTGCATCTGGTTCAATATCGACAAAATCAAACACATGGGTAATGTTAGGTTCTCTCTTAGCTATCCAACGATGTAATTTTTTTCACTTTTAACAATGTTAAGCCTTTCATCCATAATTTCTTTTGTTTGTATGTCTCTTTTTTACCAAAAAGTAATGTTTAGTTTTTTTTCGTTATAAATTAACCATTCATCAAAATTTCAAATAAATTACATTTTTAGAAACTAGACTCTATTCTACATTTTTTTTTAAAAAAATTAATTACCTTCAAAAAAATTTAGGGGGAGCACGGCCAAAATTCTGCTTTTGAGGAAGTGCCCACTTAGAAAATTAGTAAAAAATCAAATATTCATTAAAAAATTATCAAAAAAATCGTGCATCAACTAGATACTGTTAGCTGACTTTTGACCATTGCAATTTTAAAAATACTACAAAAAAGTTCACCGTGCTCAAGTCGTACAAGAGTTGTTATGTTATGTTTTATGACAAAAATAGCACCAATTTGTGTACGTCCCTCTTTTGAACCCCTTAATCTCAACCATTTTCAAAATAAATTAGTAGTTTAGAAAGTAGACTCGGAGCACTTCAATCCTTGTTTTTCTTCCATCTCAAAATTTTGAGTGTAACTATCCTCAATTTCATGTCCAAGGTCAATATTTCCTAATTTCAGAAAAAAAGTGGCCACTTAAGCCCCCTTTTTCGGAACCATCTTGGTGCACTTACCCCAATGGTTGTAGCAATCCAGCTGAATGTGTATGCTCTGACTTATTCTACTGACAAGTCACACACTCCCTGACATGTCTCAATACATCATCCTTGAGGCCCTTCCATGTGAACCTCTCTCTGACCTGTCTGTAAGTTTTGAAATGGCCTTGATGGCCTACTAAGGGAGTTTCATGAGAATCCTGCAATATCTTCTCCTTTAGTCTAGATTCTGGCACCAAGTAGATCTTATCCTTGTAGTAAATCACATCATCCACTACTCTGTACCTATCATCCTATATCAGTCCATCCATCAACTCACAATAAAAATTATTCTTGGAGTACTCCACCAAGAAGAGGGACTTCCAATCTACATAAATGTCTGAAAGTGAGCACGTTGAAGGTCCCCTAGAAAGGGCATCTGCCACAAAATTCTTCTTTCCCTTAACATACTCTATATCAAAGTCATATGCATGTATCTTGCTGACCCACTTCTGTTGTCTCTCATTCAAATCCTTTTGCTCCAAGAAGTATCTGAGACTATTGTGGTTAGTCCTCACCACAAACTTCCCTCCAACTAAATAATGTCTAAATTTCACCAAAGCATGCATAATGGCAAGCATCTCCTTATCATAGATGGAGTAGAGTCTCTCTAGTCCCCTCAACTTATAGCTTTCAAAAGCTATGGGGTTTCTATTTTGCATCAACACTACTCATATGCCCTCACCTGAGGCATCACACTCCAAAACAAATGGCTGTGTGAAATCTAGAAGTGCCAATACTGGGCAACTACTCATCACCTCCCTGAGCTTATCAAAAGCTCATTGTGCCTCCTCTGGCCAATTGAATGCACCCTTCTTTTTCAAATCTATCATAGGTGCTCCCAACTATGAAAACCCCCTCACAAACCACCTGTAGTAACTACACAATCCAAAGAAGCCCTGCAACTCTGTGAGTTTCCTAGGTGGTGGCCAATCATGAATTATTTGTATCTTCTCCTAATGGACCTACACTCTGTCTACACTAATCACATGTCCCAAATCTAGTATCTCTCTAAGGCTAAACTCACATTTTGAAGCCTTGGCATAGAGTGACCACTCCTTCATAATAGTCAAGATCTCATTAAGTTATCTCAAATGCTCCTCCCAAGTCTTGATGTATATGAGCAAGTCATCAAATAACACCAACAAAAATTTATGCAATTGCTTATTAAATATATGATTCATACATGACTGGAATGTGGCAGGTGTGTTTTTCAAACCAAATGGCATGACCAGAAACTTATAGTTCCCATAGTAACAACGGAATGTTGTTCTGTGTATTTCCTATTCTCTAACTCTGATCTGATGGTACCCTGAATGAAGATCAATCTTTGACAAGTACACTACCCCATGAAGTTCGTCCAACAATTCATCTATCCTGGGTATGGGGTACCTATTCTTAATGGTTTTCTTATTGAGAGCTTATTATTCAATGCACATATGCATGGTTCCATCCTTCTTCTTCACCAAGACTACAGAAGAAGCGAATGGACTAGAGCTCAATCTAATGTGTCCCATCTCAAGAAATTCTTTGATTGCTTTCTCGATCTCATCCTTGAATTTTTTAGGATGACGATAGGGGGTAGTGATCACTGGCTTGGCCCCCTCCTCCAACTCAATGGTATGCTCAAAACCACGGTCAGGCGGTCTCCCCGGAGGTATCTCTCCAAAAAACATATCATGTTCACCCAATAGCTCTTGAATGTCAACATGATATGGCTGCCCTGAATTTGAAGACTCCTTGGTGGTGATCAAACACTCCACTACCCAAGATATGGCATCATGTCTAAAAATTATCTTCATGCGTCTAGTAGACACTACCTTGGTTGATCCATTAGCCATTCCTCTAAGCACTACTCGATGCCCCTCTGTTGTCCTGAACTTAAGTTCCATGGTCTGAAAGTTTTGAGAATATTTTCCTAATGAGTGTAACCACTGAACTCCAAGTATAGCATGAGTGTCACCCAAACCTACCACATGGAAGTCATCTGTGGCTGTGTAATTACCCAAGGTAATAGGCAACTGTGGGACCCTTCGAGTGCATCTTAATTTATAACCATCTAGCACCATCACATTAAATCCTTGAAAGTCCTCTGCGAGTAGCATATGTTTCTCAACTAGGGCTACATCAATAAAGTTGTGGGTTGCCTCGCTATCGATCAACACTACTATGTGATGTCCTTGTAAAACTCCTCTAACTCTAAAAGAGTTGAATCTAGGAGTGCCTGATATGGTAGCAATGGTACCACTCTTACCCTCTCCCTGAGGTTGCTCATCATCTTAATTATTTCCCTCATTATCTTTAGAATGCATGTCATCACTGCTTTCATCCTCAGACACAACCTCAATAAGGTGAGCCTTCCCTTTTCCTAGGAAATAGTGACCTGGCTCCCAATGTTCCTTGCAATGGTAACAAATTCCCTTAAATCTGTATTCCTTGTGATATTCCTCATCTGGATCACCTTTCTTGTTTCCCTTCTTCTAAAAAGACTTCTTGCCCTTGTTCTTTTGAGGAATCAAGGGTTTAGAAGAGGAATTGTTGTTAGGTGTGGAGTGCTCCATATCTCTAGCTCTAGTGATTGCATCTTGTAGGGAATCGGGTTTGAAAGCCTTGATCCAACCACGAAGTGGTTCAGATAGACCCTCAATGAAGAGCATAACCAACCTCTGCTCTGAGATATCTATCACCATAACTTCCAACCTCTAAAACTCTAAAATAAATGTATCCACTAATCCACTATGCTTAAGTTGTGCTAGCTCATGGAAATGGAGCTCAGGATCCATCTAATCAAATCTATCCATAATTTTCTATGTGACAATCCCATGATACCACCACTCATGTGCTTCACCATCCAAGTGTAGTGTAGCATACTTAATAGCCTTATCTCCAATATGGGGTTTAGCTAGAAATAAGTGTCCAACTCTTGTACCCACACTCTAGTTGTGCATGCCCTAATGTGACAATCCCATGATACCACCACTCATGTGCTTCACCATCCAAGTGTAGTGTAGCATACTTAATAGCCTTATCTCCAACATGGGGTTTAGCTAGAAATAAGTGTCCAACTCTTGTACCCACACTCTAGTTGTGCATTTACTAGACCTGTCAAAGGAAGGGATTAAGAGTTTCCCAACCTTGTGTTGTAGATCCTGGTTCTAGTGTCCCCTATTGTTATTTTTGGGTCTATTCCTATACTTGATAGTGCAAAAATCCACCAATGACATGGTAGCATGGAATTAATCCCCCAACGATTGATATTCTCTTAAATAATCGGTGAATCCCTCTCCTTTTGCTTGTTGCTCCTGATTTCCAGTAGGTTGTCCACCCAAGAATTGAGGCATGAGAGGCCTTGGAGTCACCCTACTAGTTTCCCTAGCATTTCTCTGAGTTATATCATTATTATCATGACCATTATGCCCATTATTGCCATTGATGTTGTTTCTACCCCCAACAAGATTTTGTACAAGTCGTGTTATTTATTCTACCATTTCATGTTGACCTCTAGCTAGGTCATTGAGAATATGTTGGGTACTACCCTCAGGTACTTCTTCTCTATTCCCCATGAATTCAAATGGTCCCAACCCTCTTCTCACTCTTCTATAATGGATGTCAAGTGGGTTGATAACTGGGATGTCTTCATTCATAACCCAAAACTACACATAGGATGGCAGAATGCTAGCTTTGATACCACTATAAAGAGCCCTTATTGTGTTTGCTCTAAATTTCCAGTTTGATGCTTGTAATTATGTTAAACATTTTTCTTGCAAACCTCTTTATGCTGGTAAATGCTTTCAATTTTTGTGTTTGGTTTTTCTTTTCAGTTTGACATCTCTTTTGGTTTCTACACCAATGATATATTAAGCATGCAATATAGGAATTCAAACTAAAGTTCACATAATACAATTGGCAACTAGACTTTCCTGCATTACTCGCATTGCACTATAGCGACACAAATGAATATTAAACTCCCAACTATTGACTGATACAATACTTTTAATATCAACCCTTTTTTAAAACACTTCTTATCAACATTGAGGTATACAAAAACATATTTAAATATGATATAGCAGGTCGATATGAAGGTTTCTAAATATTTAAGGGACAATAATATTTAGCAGTAGTTCAAATGTATAACAACAAACTTAATATTCCTCTCCCAAACTTTACCCTTCTATTCAGACCTAAAAACTAATTAGAAATGCATATAAGAGTGTCTAGACCTAGTAATAGCAACCTCTTGGGTTGTAATGAACTATTGATGCCTCTGGGACAATCTCAAACCCTTTGATAATCATAGAAATCTGCTACACAGTGCCCAACCCACCAAATATTACCACGCAACCTCCAAGAATGGTGAATATATTCAAAACGAGTCAATATGTACCTCAACAATGATGTGTATCATCTCCATATCAGGGTGCCTGAAAAAAACCATTATCATATGCCTCTTACAAACCTCCAAAGGAAAACACCACCCAACATAGTCTGATTTTTGAGTCACCCACACTCAGAAAATTGTAGCTTCATATTATCTGTTCAATTTCCTCTCAAAGCGACCCATATAATGGATTTTATGATTGTAATAGGTGCACCTAGGGTTCTTTCAAGGTAAGACGCCTTCACTCTGAAATTTAAGCTCCAAAATACAATTTCCAGAAGATGAAAACTCTCAAAATAGCAAATCACGAAAATCTAATGACATTTCATTTTTCTTTCTTTCCTCCATCTAACTCCAAACTTATATGTGCCAAAAAGTAACCTGAAACTCTGCAGATTCCTACTAGGACTAATGTCTCATAGTCAAAACAAGAGCTAGGGTTCCAACCCACGACCAAGAAAGTTCGATATTTGTTCAAAGAAAAATGTTCATTCAAAAGTTCCTTCAAAAATTTAGCTTTCTCCATATAATTCCATGATGCCTGATAGTGACTTATTTTCTTTTGTATTTTCCATTCAAAAATAAAATGACTTTTTACAAAATAGGATTTTAAATATTTCCTAAGTCACTTTTTCAACATCAAATAAAGTGACTTTTATAAAGTCCACTTTTAAATAAATATTTCATTAAATCATTTTTGACCCTTTTGCTTAGTCACTTTATAAGAAGATAATTTAATTAATTACTTAATATCACATTAAGTGAATAAGTTTGAACTTATGTGATAATTAAATAATTAAATAAATGATTCCCCTTGCCTTTGACACTTTCCTTTGGGAATTAGAAAGGAAAAGCGGCATCCTGCTTAGCTAGCGAGAAGGGGGCATTACACACCATGAGACCACATTTCTTTGAGACATTTTTTCAAACTCATTGTCTTGTCTATGTTGCTTGATAAAATGCTTTGGTAGGATGGAGAGACCTAAGAGAGAGGGAGAGGGAGAGGGAGAGAGGGAGAGAGAGGGAGAGAGATGGGGTTCAAGTGAGAGGGACTTATTGAGGTAGGATGAGAGGGAGAGAGGGAGAGAGGGAGAGAGAGAGAGAGAGAGTTATCTAGGTAGGATGCTAGAGGGAGAGACCTAAGAGAGAGGGTATTTGGGAGGGAGAGACCTAAGAGATAGGGAGAGAGGGGGAGTGGGAGAGAGAGGGAGTGGGAGAGAGATGGATGGAGTGGGAGAGAGAGAGAGGGAGTGAGAGAGAGGGAGAATGGGTGGAAGGGAGAGACCTAAGATAACTCTCTCTCTGGTGTCTCCCTCTCACCCCTCTCTGTCTCTTAGGTATCTCTCCCATGCCCTCTCTCTCCCTCTCTCTCAAGTATCTCCCTCACCCACCCTACCTCGATATTTCCCTCTCACTCCTACCCCCTCTCTCCCACTCTCTCTCTCTCTCTACCATTCCCTCTTTCTCACTCCCTCTCTCTCTCCCATTCCCTTTCTCTTGCACTCCCTCACTCTCCCTATCTCTCAGGCCTCTCCCTCTCACCCCCCTCTCTCTCTCTCTCAAGTCTCTCCCTCTAGCACCCTACCTAGATAACTCTCTCTCTCCCTCCCTCCCTCCCTCCCTATATCCTTCCCACCCTACCTCAATAAGTCCCTCTCTCTCCAACCCCCTTTCTCTCAAATCTCTCCCTCCCACCCCCTCTCCATAACTCAAGTCTCTCTCTCTCACTCTCTCTCTCTCCCACTCCCTCTCTCCCTCTCTCTGGTCTCTCCCTTAGGAACCCTACCTACATAACTAGATAACTCTCTCTCTCTCTTAAAATTCTCCCTTCCTCTAAATACATACATACATGCATGCATGCATACATACAAGCATACATACATACATACATACAAGATCTTACTTACATACATACATACACTGATACATACATACATACATACATATAGGTATACATATATACAATCGTACATGCATACATGCATACAAGCATACATACATGTCATACAAGCATACATACATACATTCATACAAATATATATATACATACATTTAAAAAACTAGAATTTAACACAAAGCAAGACATAACACGAGCACCTTATAATGCACCCACGTTATGTCATGCTTAGGAAAATCAAGCATAAATGCAAAAAATATGTCAAAACTATAAAATAACGCAAGCACGTTATAATGTGCTCACACTATTGCTTGCTTTGGGAATCCCCAAGCCTTATGCTTGGGACTTTCTTTGGATTTCCAACCCAAAGGATTGGAGTGCCTTCCCAATGTCCAAAGACATGTTTCTACATGTATTCTATAGGATTTCACATAATCTTGATCATGCTAACTGTCAGGTTTGCACATGTTTCAAGGTCCAACAAATCGAACACCTAGGTAATGTTAGGCTTTCTCTTAGCTAGATTTAATGATGTAATTTTTTTCACATTTTGATAATGTTAATCCTTTCCTCTTTAATTTCTTTTGTTTGTGTTTAGGTTTTTTGGCAAAAACTAGTGTTTGGTATTTTGTCTTTATAAATTAACCATTCATTGAAATTTTAAATAAATTACATTTTTATAAACTAGACTCCATTCTACACATTAAAAAAAATGATTTTCATTTAGTTTTCAAAATTTATAGGGGTAGCATGGCCAAAATTTTGTTTTTCAGGATGTGTCAACTTTGAAATTAGTAGAAAATCAAATATTCATTAAAAAATTATCAAAAAAATAGGGCATAAACTACATGTTGTTAGCTAATTTCTCACTGAAGCGATTTTAAAAATACAAAAAAAAATTATCCTTTTGAGGGAGCCACAAAACATGCTATGTTATGTTTTTTTGATAGAAACAACACCAATTTCTATAGCTCCCTTTTTTGAACCCCTTAATCTATACCATTTTCAAAAAAAAATAGTAGTTTAGAAAGTAGACTTGCAGCACTACGAACATTTTTTTTGTTGCATCTTAAAAATTTGAGTGTAACTATGCTCAATTTCTCATCCAAGGTCACTATTTCCTAATTTCAGAAGAAAAAAAATGGCCACTTAAGACCCCTTTTTGGTCCCTCATCTTTGTGTACTTCCTCGTGTATTTGACTACTTTATAGTTAGTATTTGTCTATTTGTCCATTTGGTAACTCAATTTCATATATATTTTTTGAAAATTACTTCAACACATTACATTCTTTTATATTCTTCTAATTGATCTTATTGTAGGTCTCATTTAGTAATGCATCCTTCCACATGTTTCTAAGAATAAAGTCACCCACTTGAAATTTCCCTTCCTTTCTCTTCAAATCAACATATTTCTCAAGTATTTTGTACTAGTTTACCTAATTTTTCTATACACTTTGATCATGCAAGTTACACATGTTCATATTATTCATGTCCCATAAATTATATTTACTATCCTTAGAGTATTCACATACACAATTTTGTCATGCAAGAGACACAATCAAGATATGATATTTTAATTGCTAAGATGGAATGATTTTAGTGATCTGATCCATCTAGTGTAATTTTTTCTTGGAGATGATATTACATCCATAACACAAACTGATATTAAATACCTACAAAATATTTTTTCATGAATGACATTTCTATTTCTATTATAAAAACATGGTTATACTATAGAGCACCATTCAAAACCCACTATGTATTGTTAAATCATACAACTTCCTTAACCTAATGTGGGCCTCATGGTAGAAGAGTTATAGATGAATAATTTATTCAAAACTGTATTGAGAAATAAGAGGAATATATGCAAAGCCATACAATATCCTAGATTTTTTGAGGATAGATCTAAATAAAAATATATGCAACAAGAGAAGACCTAGTGGATCATGAAATGGTACATGCTCAAACAAAAAAAATCTTGTCATGCATGGTGTAAAATAACATAATTTAAGTATTGATAATAGAGAATATGTTGATGTTAGAGATGAAGCTAAGCCAATTATCATAATCTTAGACTATAATACATACATGGACAATAATAACATAAAATGCTATTGAGAATAGTTGTTTGGTGTGGACCCTGATCAGTCTCCAAGTGGGAGATTGTTGGTATGTGGCAAATGATCATGCAAATACTGTAAACACTTTTTTCCATTAACACATCAAGGTTTTCCCGTTAACATGTCAAGGTTTTCCCTTGAACACGTCAAGGGGTTAGTAGTTAATTTTTAACTGACAAATAAAAACAACTTTGTAAAACCCTAATTCTAGAAGCTTCCAAAAAGATTGTTATAAGTGGTTGGGATGTATGTTGTGGTATGGTGTTCGTGAGAATGTAATTTGTTTTGCACAAGATAATAAAATCATTGGATAGTTTGAATTTCTATGGATGTAGCCAATATTGGGTGAACCACATTCAATTATCTGTTGATCTCTTTTGTTTTATTCTTCATTGTTATTTCTAGGTTATTTAATCTACGTATAATTGTTAATGTTTATTGCTCATATCTACCTGAACCCTAACAATTGGTATCAAAGCCGCGCGTTTTTTTATTGATTGGTAGGAAACCTCTAGATTTGAGTGGGAGAAATAGAAGAAGGAAAATTAAAGGTTGAGAAGTTCAAGAACCAGAATTATCAATTATGGAAGATGCATATGGAAGATTATTTGTATCTGTGGACACCTAAATTTGGACACTTAAATTATCCAAATTTATCCCCTTTCATTTAAGCAGCCTATTATTTGCATCAATTAAGTAATATTGCTAATATTTAATTAATATCCTTAAATTCTTCTAAACCCCTAAGGTATTCAGTTAATAATTAAATTCCTTACCCCTTTCATCAAATGAATTAAATAAATATGACATTTATTTAATTCCTCACATATCACATCTCTTTCTTAATCCTAATTATTCTCTTAATCTCATCATTGGGGATGTGCACATGCCTAATCCTTGATTATGAGGTGTCACATCCTCCAACTTTTGCAAGTTGGCCCCTAATCTCTCTTAGCCACCTAACCCCCCTCTAATCCTTCATTAACTAGCCTAATCAACCTCCCAAGGAATTTTTAATTCTTTTTGTCCTTCCAAAGAATATTAAATTCCTTTTTCTCTTCCCCATGTGATCTTTGACTTGTCACATCAAGTCACATGTGACAAGTGCTTACCTTTTTAGGCACCTTGTTTTATCCAAGGTACTTTCTACCTCTCCCTTTGGAACCTTGTCTTATCCACAAGATTTCCCAATCATGTAAATTTTAAATTCACTTTTTATTCCTCCAAGGAATCTTCTCATCTCCCAATGTACTTTCAAGGTACATGTCCTTCCTCCACCTCATGTACCCTCATTCCACCTCACATTCCACATGTCAAAATGTGAGGGCTTGTGAGTCCTTAACTCACCATATCCCTTCATCTTGACCTTGTTGGATGAATCTCAACTATTGAATTCTCTAGAGAACTAGTCAACTTCCTCTGTAAATACTCCCTTTTTCTCTCATTTAGGGAGGAGATCATTGTGCTAACCAAACTCTTGCAAAATTTTCATTCGATTCATACTTAGCCAAAAAATTGCACTTATTGCATTCATCATAGCATTTTCATCCATTTTCCATCTATATTGCATCTCATTCATACATATTTTTCCATCAAGAGGAGCATATATCACGTCAACAATCGAAGGGCCAACCAAAGGAGCAACTTAACAAGGTACTATCATTCTATCTATTTTGTTAGGTTTAACTTTTAGCCCAATCTTGAGGTGTTAGGTGTTTAGGTGGTTTCGTGCATGTTTTGTGTTACTGCTCATTTCTGGGACCACATTTACTCCTGATCATAGTATCAAAAGGATTTATGACAATCATTGCAAGGAAAATCAAAGAAAGATGCTACAATGTCTGATGAAGAATGGGAGATTATGGATAGAGAGGAACTAGGAACCATTTGGTTGTGCCTGACACTATCCATGGCATTCAATATAATAGAAGCAAAGACAATAGAGGATTTGATGGAACCTTTGGCTAAATTGTATGAAAAACCCTCAGCCTCAAATAAGGTATTTCTGATGAAACGTTTGTTTAATTTGAAAATGATTGAAGGTGGATATGTGATAAATCATTTAAATGAGTTTAATACGATTACCAGTCAGTTAACTTCTATAAAAGTGAATTTTGATGAAGAGGTGAGGGATCGAGCTTGGTTTTATGTTCTTTGTCAGAAAGCTGGAATAGCTTGATAATGATTGTAACTCTATCTCTAGTTCAAATACATTGAAATTTGATGATGTTGTTGGTGTTATCCTTAGCGATGAAATGTGATGGAAAAGCACAGGTGAGAGTTCAACATCGGGTAATGCTTTGACTGTAGAGAGCAGGGGAAGAACAAAGGAGAGAGGGAAAAGCCCAAAAAATTGTGGGAACTCACAAGGAAAGTCGAAGAAAGGAAGATCTAAATCCAGAGGAAGAATGGATTGTTGGCACCATGGAAAGCCAAGACACTTGAAGGATTGTTGGTCTCGAAAGGGAAAACAAGGAGACAAAAAACATGATGATAGTAAGGAAGCTAATGTTGCAAGTAATAAATTTTAGGATGCTTTTATTCTATTTTCAAATAATGCTAAAGATTCGTGGATAATAGATTCAAGGGCTTCATTTCATTCCACACCCCATAGGAAATATTTTGTAGATTATGTTCAAGGTGATTTTGGACAGGTATATTTGGGTGATAATGAACCATGTCAAATTGTTGGAAAAGGAAAGATAAAAATCAAGTTGCATAATGGAAATGAATGGTTGCTACAGGAGGTAAGGCATGTTCCAAATTTGAGAAGGAATTTAATTTCTACAAGACAACTGGGTAGTGAAGGTTACACAGTTACCTTTTTAGAAAAAGTCTAGAAGGTCACTAAAGGTGCAGTAGTATTAGCTAAAGGTGAAAATGTAGACACATTGTATTTGTGTTATGGAAATACTTATTCTACATTAGCTACTACAGAAACAATTTCTACTAAGATAGTTATAGCCCTTACTATAGGGATAGAAACAAAATTGTGGCACCATAGACTTGGGCACATGAGTGAGAAAGGGATGAAGATCCTTCACTCTAGAAAGTTGCTACCAAGTCTAAAGTAGATTGACTTGGAGTTCTACAAAAATTGTGTTTATGGAAAATAGAAAAGAGTTTGATTTCTTGAAGTTGGGAAAGAGAAGAAGAGTGAGAAATTAGAGCTTGTGTATTCAAATGTATGGGGACTAGCTCAGGTATCTTCTCTTCGTGAATCTTGCTATTATGTTATTTTTATTGATGATGCAACTAGGAAAACATGGTTATATTTCCTAAAACAAAAATTAGTAGTATTTGAAACTTTTAAAAAGTGGAAAGCTTTGGTTGAGAATAAGAAAGGAAAAAGGTTGAAGTGTCTCAGATCTGATAATGGAGGCATTTATTGCAGGAAAGAATTAAAAAATTGGTGTTCATACAATGGAATCTGTAGGTAGAAAATGGTTCTTGGAACCCCACAAGAAAATGGTGTGTCTAAGAGGATGAATATGACCATTATGGAGCATGCAAGGAGCATGAGATTTCATGTTGAACTACCCTTACACGTTTGGGAAAATTTTGTACATACCGTTGTTTATTTAATAAATAGGGTACCTTTAAATCCTTTAGATGGTGTCATTCTAGAGGAGGCATGGCTGGGTAAAAAGGTAAATTACTCATTTATGAAAACCTTTGGTTGTGAAGCTTTTTTCCATGTTGTTATAGAAAATAGAACCAATCTTGAGGGTAAGTCTAAAAAGTGTACCTTCATTGGATATGGAGTAGATGAATTTGGTTATCGGTTATGGGATTATGAAAATCATAAAATCATTAGGAGTAGAGATGTTATATTCAATGAGGTCATGTATAAGGATTAGTTGCAGGAAAAGAAGAATGAACAAGCCAAAAAGGAATATGTGGTGTTGGATGAGATTCTAGAAAATAAAATGCCAATGGTACCTGATGCTCAACAACAACAAGTTATCCCACAAACTCCTGCAAGTGTTAGACATTCTACAAGGATAACTAGACCTCTAGAAAGATTTTCTTCATCATTATATTCTATATTATTAACTGATTCTGATGAACCTAAAGGTTATGAAGAAGCAACATAGGTAGATACCAAAAATTGGTGGGAGCTAGGCATGAAAGAGGAAATAGATTCCTTATTGTAGAATCAAACTTGGGACTTAGTGCAATTGCTTGTAGGTAAAAGAGAATTTCCAAATAAATGGGTTTACATGTTAAAGGAAGAAGATGGAGGCAAGAAAATATATAAGGCCAAACTCATGGTAAAAGGTTTTGCACAGAAAAAAAGGTATAGATTTTGATGAAATATTTTAAATCCGGTTGTAAAGATGACTTCTATTATAACTATTCTAAGTCTTGTGGTTGTGGAATACTTGCATCTTGAACAACTAGATGTGAAAAAAACATTTCTCCATGGGGATTTGGAAGAGGAAATATACATGTAGCAACCACATGGATATGAGGTCAAGGGTAAGGAGGAATTTGTGTGCAGGTTAAAGAAGAGTTTGTATGGCCTGAAGCAAGCACCTCGACAATGGTATTTGAAATTTGACAGTTTTATGGATGAACAAGGTTACAAAATATGTCATTTTGATTATTGTGTTTATTTTAAGAAATTGGATAATAGTTGCTATATTATCCTATTGATTTATGTTGATGGCATGCTTTTTGTTGGGTCTAAAATACAACATATTAATGAACTTAAGTAGAAATTATAAAATTCATTTGCTATGAAGAATTTGGGTGCAACAAAACAAATCCTTGGTATGAGGATCACATGGGACAAGACAAACATAAAATTATTTTAGTCTCAAAGTGAGTATGTAGAGAAGGTGTTGAAAAGGTTTAACATGCAAAATGCAAAAGAATTTAGTACACCTTTTCCTAGTTATTTTAAGTTGAATAAGGAGATGTGTCCAAAGGCACAAGAGGAGGAAGACAAAATGTCTAAAGTACATATGCATCAACAGTTGGTAGCTTGATGTATGCAATGGTATATATGCACAAGGCCAAATATTGCACATACAGTGGGAGTTGTGAGAAGGTATATGAGCAATTGAAGAATGAAACATTGGAATGCAGTAAAATGGATTCTCTGATATTTGAGAGGTACTACTTCAAAGAAACTATGTTTTGGAGGAAAAAATTCTACTCTAAAAGGATATTTTGACTCTAATCTGGTAGGTGATTTTGATAGCAAGAGGAGTACTATAGGGTATTTTTTTACTATAGGAGGTATTACAACCGATTGGATTTCAAGGCTACAAAAGGTTGTTGCACTTTCAACCACTAAAGCTGAGTATGTTGCTATGAAAGCTAGCAAGGAGATGATTTGGTTACAATGTTTTCTGGAGGAATTGGGACGATGACAAGAAGATAGCCTTTGTACACTAATAGCCAAAGTACCATTCATCTTGATAAGAATTCAACTTTGTACTCAAAAACTAAGAACATACAGCTCATACACCACTTCATCCAATCAACTTTGGAGGATGGAAATTTGAAGTTGGAGAAAATTTACACAAGTGAGAATCCTACAAATATGTTCACAAAGGCAGTTACACGGGAGAAACGGATTTCCTCATCAGTTTTTTTTGGCCTTCACGACTAATAATGGTGGACATAAGAAACTAGCCAAACATGTAACCTAGAGGGAGTCGCAAGTGCAACAATGTCATCCAAGATTAGTCTCCAAGTGGGAGATTGTTTGGTGTGGAGCCTAATCAGTCTCCAAGTGAGAGATTTTGGTATGTGGCAACTGATCATGCAAATACTGTACACACTTTTTTTCGTTAACATGTCAAATTTTTCCCATGAACATGTCATGGGGTCAATAGTTTTTTAACCGACAAATGAAAAATGACTTTGTAAAACCCTAATTCTATAAGCTCCCATAAAGCTTTTTATAAGCAGTTGGGATGTATGTTGCAACATGGTGTTTGTGAGATTGTAATTTGTTTTGCACTAGATAATAAAATCATTGGATGGTTGACTTTCTGTGAATGTTACCCATATTGGGTGAACCACGCTAAATTATGTGTTGATCTCTTTTGTGTTATTCTTCATTGTTATTTCTAGGTTATTTAATCTGCATATAATTGTTAATTTTTATTGCTCTGATCTTCCTAAACCCTAACAATAGTTTTATGTTATATAGTTTGATCCCATTGACATGATGTAATCATGGCCAATAAAGATGTTGATCTTTTTTAATGGATTTTAATCCCCTAAAGCAAATAGTGCAAGTCTACAAATTTCTACTTCATTGTTACTACATTGACATCAAATGCTACCTTCCAATCAATTATTTTCCAAGATTGAGATTAAATAATAGGCAATTTTTGGTAATCATATGCTTACATGCTGCCAAACTTTTCAAAACAAAGGGTATTCACATTAAATTAATTTTTTATGGATCTCCACAAAAATAAATGATATCCTCATTACTTAAGTGTTGTTGCCAAACCCCAAAACTAGGGGATTTTCCATCCCAACCTCCTAGGCACGTAATTAGATAAATTATCACCCTTTTAGGAAATCATTGGGCAAACATGTTGGCTAAAGAGACCATGAGTCAAAGTTTTCAATGACTTTTGTAGAAGGATTATTGATCAATGCTTGCATGTGCAAGATAATCCCTAGCCACATTAGCTTCACAAAGACAATTAAATTAAGTTATTTTCTCTTGAAAGTGCTCTTCAAGTTAAATTCTTTGAGAATAAAAATATGCTTCCAATTAGGCATGCATTCCTTGAATGATTATGAAGAGTAACCTTCAACAATAAAATTACTATTTTCAAAATTTTCCCCATATTTATCCCTTCTATTAGGGCCAAGGCTTCTACTTCATTCTTAGTGTCATTGTGAAAAAAAAATGATCCCTCTTGCACCAAAGTGCCTTGCTCATTCCTTGTTAATAGCCACCCACAAGATCTAGATTTCCTTTAGGAACTCTAACATAGTTGAGGTTCAAGTTATTGGCTCACCTAGGTTGGGTTATCTAAATCCTTTTCCATTCCTAGATATTCTTATCTATTACCCTATTAATGGGGGCATAGATGTCCACTCTTAAAAAAATTGACTTGTCTTAATATTTAAAATCATTTAAACATAGTTTGGAAACATACGACTTGGCACAACTCAACAACTTAAAAAACAATTGAATTCCTTAAATAAGCATAAGTTTCATGTAAAGTGTAGTTACACAATATCTCTAAAATGTTGGTAAGTGTCTTATATTATATTTTAACTAAAAAAGTACAATATCGCATCAACATGTTAATACGATAATTGACATTATGTTATGTATTTTGATCATTGAAAAACACCATCAAAACATACAATTCCATGCAAGTAAAAACAATTTATAATTTTCTCTTATATATGTTATAGTGTTGGTTGGGGTCCCAATCTTCATAGTTGGTTATGGATCCACACTCTAACTAGAAACTAATGACTCCTTAGGTTTAATTTCATTAGCCATGATGCCATCCAATCTAGTGCATCTTTCTCTACTTTTGTTGCATCCTCTTTCTGAGTTTGGTGTTGAGATTCACTTGTTTCATATTTCCTTCCAAGTCACTTTTTCATATTGTGTTGAGGTTCACTTGTTTCATCCTGTTTATGAATTTGTATACTTCCAATTCACTTATTCTTCCACCAAAGCCTTCTAAAAAAAGTAGGCAAGTACAACTCGCCTACCTAGTTTTCATATATAGAATTCATGGTCGCCTCCAATTTAGGAAAAGCCATGGATTCCAATGAGATAGATGTTCCATGGAGAGAGAGAGAGTGGAGAGATGGAAGAATAATGTCAAATATAATCACTTGACGTGTGCAAAAACCAACAATGGAAGATCTAAGAGGTAGAAACCATAACTCATTGATGAACCCTAATAACCCCTAAACCTTTAAAAACAAACCCTAAAAATAGAGGGATACCACATGTAAATGCACCCATGCACTTAATTAAGCATCTAAAAAAAATGAGGTTTAAGGGCTACTTGATTCTTGAATTCAAGATAATATTTTTGCAACCTTTTAAAGGAAAATATTGGTTGTGAGTTAAATTTTTTTTCATGTGCACACCTTTTTTTGGTTGTGATGTTGAATTATTGTTTGTTTTCCTTCCTTCACCTCACTTTCACCTCAACTTTTGTTTGTGAAAATGACTTTCACCTCACTTGTTATAACCTCTTCTCTATTTTTAGAGGAAAAAAGGGCCTTCATTTGAAGTGGGTCTTCGAACGAAGCCCATGATTTATCATTAAAAAAACTTTTTAAAATCCATGAACTCGAGGGAGTGGTTCATTCAAATATCCCCTTCAAACAAAGGGGGATCCTTTGAATGAACCCCCTTTGTTTGAAGCCCCCCTTCATTTGAAGGGTATTAGTAAATTATTTCCCCCCAAACATGTTTTTGTTCATTCAAGAAATTGTAACCCACTATTGTGGGTTCACCTAATGCATTATGATGCGCAAGATGAGAGTATTCTTTATTTCAAGTGGTTGCGACAATGTTGCAGTGTAGTATGTTGATGTTGGAATATTCCTATATGTCGTGTGGTGTTGCTTTGTGGTCCACATGTTGTTTTTGGGACTAGAGAGGCATGTTTTTGGTCTCTTGTTAGTGTTAGTGTAGGTTTGGCTAACCTATGTGCTAGTGCTAATTACGAAGATTAATTGTTGATTGTGGAAGCATGGAAAATCATGTCAGTGTAGATTTGGGTCCTAGGTAACCCTTGGTGTGGCCTTCCTTCACTTCTTTCCACCACAAAAGTGTTTGGTGTTGACCTATTTAGTGGGTGCACATTTGAGGTGCATATGTTTCTTTGTGGCCAACATGGAGAAGGTTTTTGAGGTTGTGGAGGATATATAAGCAAGGTAAATTATTGGATATATTGTGTGGCAATTGTGAGATCATGTGAATGTGATCAAGTGTGGTGATCTAAGTGTAAGCTTGAACGCCTAAGGCTACCAGATGTAGTTAGTAGAAGGTGTTTACATTTCAATGTGCTTGAAGTTACTGGAGGAAATGAGCCAAGGGTTGTGGATGGAATAGAGTTGCAATGGTGGATATTCCTTTTTCTTTGAGATAGTGAATCTCTTTATAACAATCTTCTTTTATTCTTCTTTCTTTTGGGCAGCGAGCCCTTCTGACAGTGAGCCTATTATATTTAGTATTGTTATTCATATAAATGTGAGCTAATCCTCATCATGGTTTTTCCCTACTTAGGGTTTTCCATGTATATCTAGTATTCTATTGTGTTTGGTTATGTTTTCATTATTGTTTCATATGTTTACATTCTGCTAATACTTAATGAGGGTTTAAAAGTTGATAAGGGTTTGAAAGTTAATGAGGGATTGAATTTTTTAATGTATGATTAATTCCCCCCCCTCTCAATTGTCCTACGCATCTAACACATTCATGGATGGGTTCAATAGGGATCATTAGATCTTGGGATGGTAAGCAATAACATAAGGGATTAGTTGGGATGCTTGGATCTTCAATTGAACGTGGACATGTGTGGACATTCTTTGGAGAAAAATCTTGACATACATGGATGGGTTTGGATGATCTATAAGGGAGGAGTGGTGTTTTACGTTGTTAGAAGTTAGTGCATGGAGGGACTCTTTGAGTTGTGCACATGGATGGGAAGGGAAATTTTATGTTTATTTGTGGTGAACTTAATGGATTTGATGGATTTTGGATTAATGATTGCATAATCAATGAGATATTTGGACAACATGGGATCATCAATATTGTGGGAAGGAATAATTCTTTTTTTGATCTATGGCATATGGTTCTTTGTGAATATCCCTTGGATTAAATCCCTAAAAATATGAAATGAGTCGGATTATGAATTTTTTGAGGATGAAGGATTTGCATAGGAGGTGGAGACTACAAGGCATTCACATGAGAGGGTAATTTTAAATATGAAGTGGTAACCATGCATTAGGTTAGGGATGGGTTTCCCTTGTCAAATGTAGGGAAATGATAACTGATAAATAAATAGTTATGATTAGTGACATAATTTATGCTAACTAGTTCTTGGTCTTGATAATTTATGGGTGAGTGATTGTGGTAATGTTAATTTTCTCCAAAGTATAATATTGGATAGATTTAATATATAAAAGTTTATTTTATATGGCAATAGATTTTTCAATATTAATAACTAAGTTTAGAGATTATAAAGTATATCTATAATTCAAATATAACTACACACAATGCTTTTTTATTAGTATTAGTTGGTTTAAGACTTAAGCATATTAAGATCATTGTTAACATATAAATTGAAATCCAATAATATGAATAGTAAATAATATCTTTTTTGAATTCAACTATATTAACTCCAACTTGTTTATTAGTAATTCTAAACATATTTAAATAAAATAACTTCAGTACTTATCTAAATCAGAGTAGTTGGAAAGGTTGCTCTCTCCTTGAGGAGATTTCAATTGTCTTGGCTCTTATAGTTATGACACACTCTAGGAGGAACACTTCTTATTTATAACTTGTCATGAATAAATAACTCAATATTAGTGCTCCAAATCCATACACAATAGGGTAAACATTCAACACAAATGCTCTAGAGCCATGCTTAACATAACATGATCTAAAATAATTATTCAACATGCATAACACAATGTGCTCTAGAGTAATCACTCAACATGTATAACAAATCTAGCCAAGATAATCTTGGGTGTACACCATACCTCGAGTTGGACATACACTATGTGCCCCTTCTCCAATGCCCATAGCCCATTAAACCACATTCTTCTTCCTTGAGTGATCTACATGCCCCCTTTTCCAAGTCTCACATAAATAATTTATATAAGCCTTGAGGGGTGTCTTCCAAACCCTCACACCCTTTCACAAAGGTTGTCTTTTAATAATTATTTAATAAATATATTTATTCGCCTCCATTTTTAAAAGAGTTTTTATTAATATTCTTTATCAATATTTATTCTTAACCAAAGGATCATAATATCCTTTATTTTTCACACTCTTTTAATTCTAAAGGTTTATTTCATAACTTTCTCTTCTCTTGGGGAAAATCCAAACTCTACAACCTTTGTTAGCATCCTCCTAGCCTATGTTGAAATGGGAGCTTTAAAACATGGTATGGACACCTAGAAAAACATAAAGTATAGAGAAATTTTAGCATATGTTGCAGTTGCAACTACTCTAGTAGACATGTATGCAAAATGTGGAAGCACAAACAATGGGTGTGAAGTGTTTTGAGACCACATTTCTTACTCATTTACAAGGAATTCTACATCCTTATTCTATTTTTTATTTCTCCAAATTTTTATCACTATTTTGTTTGTTGTTATCTATCTTAACTTTCTCTAAAGAAATGCATGTAATAATGTCATGGTTGCACTTTACATGTGTGCCAACATCCTTATGCCAAAATTGAACTTTGTTCTTCTTATTTGCAATCTAGGTTTTCCAATTAGGCCCTCCTATTATTTTTCCACCAACTAGCTTATCTAGTTTCAATATTTCATTCTTATTACTTTTTAAATGTCTTTAAATAGTCATGTGATTCATTGGTAGGTCATATTATTTATGTGACTATGATCAATAAGAAATTTACATTTTAAATCTTTATGGAAAATATAGTCATCATTATTATATTGCAATAGTAGTTTATGTTTTTACATATTTTTCTAGACAACTAGTTGATTTCCATTCCTAGATTATCACATTATTAAAAGATTAAGAATTTGGTAGTGCATTTATTTGAATAAATTTGTATGAATCTTACAAGCCTAGAAAGGGATTCCAATATGCATTCACTCTAATTAAAGGGTGTTATTTTTAGTTCACCAATCAAGGAAACACTATTTTGATAGATAAAAATGTCCTTATGCAAGGATTCAATGATCTTATCTAATATTTCTATTAAACATTCTATTACTTGTCAAAAAAATCTCATTATTTATTCCCACTTTAACACATTTTCCTTTTTTTAAATTTATTTTGAGCTTTTTCAAAAAATATTTCACACTACTTTAACAATCTCAAATAAAACATCTACTCGTTGGACAAGGCACTCTAGTAACAAATTATCTCAAATTCCTACATTAATATGATTTGTCATGCAAGCTTATGATCTAGTGGTGCATATTATTTTTGTTGTTAACGTGAAGGGGATCGTGGATCTATAGTTTAACTTTAAAAAGTTTTCACCCTTTTAATCTCTATATTGGTTCAAACAAAATGAATGGCTAGATGTCATTTTCTTTTTGTTAGGTGATTCCTATGATTTTGTTTTCATCAAATAGTCTAGTAACCCAAAATCATTACAAAGGTAGAGAACTGTAAGATTTTATCTTATGGAAGGGACTTACGGTCCTATTTTTATTTTGCAAACAATCTCATTGAATTGAAATAATGCAAATAGAGAAAGTTCGAGCACCACCTTAGGGGCTTTATGTTATGTGGTACCTTGCATGAAATTTATTTAAAAATCAAATTCTAAACAAAAATATGTCTATTTTATGTAGCTTCTATAATTTCTCGTTTGAAATTATTTGCATTTACTCAAATTTTTGAAGTGAAATTAATTCAAATATCTTGTAGAACAAACTACCTTAAAAAAGGATTCCAAATTTTCTTAGCAACACAAGTTCAAAAAAATTAACTATAACTTCTCTCCATAATACTATAACCTAAAAGATATTAATTATGGTATAAGACTTTTATATTTCAAAACAATATATTTTTAATTAAAAAATATATTTTACAAATAACAATTTTTTGTTAAATTTTTATAATAAAATCTAATATCTTTTTAATTATTTTTTTATATATATAAATAAATAAAATTAGAATATTGAACTAGTGATTTCATATTTTTATTTATTTTAAATAATTAAAAATATATAATATACAATCATTTAATAAATTTAAAATTAAGGGGGCGACCTGTATAACACAGCGTGTTAAAACACTTGTTTGATGATGCTATCACCAAGGTTCAAATCCCCACTGGGCCGCTACACTCGCAATAGTATTAAGCACCTTTAAAAAAATTAAAAATTAAAAAATTAAATGATTACATAAATTCAACCTCTACTCTCCAAATAAAATTTAATATTTAATATTTCAACGTCCAAACAAATCCAAAGTTATTCTGCTTTCAGCTAGCTTAAATTGAAATGCATCAAAAACTTGCGACCAAGATAGAGCATACACTAAAACAAATCCAAAGTTAGTCTTCTTTCAACTAACTTTTTTTTTATGAATAGGTAGCTATCTAAATTAATTAAAGATAAAGATATATATTCACAAAAAAAGATGGGCGGTAAAAAGGCACATCCTGAGAGTCAAATGGGCAGCACCCAGAAAAACCAAAAGATCACATGGGCCAAGCCCGGAAGTCCAAAATTACAAAGCAAATAAAAAGGCCATTAAGCGGTCAAGGCAGTGCCAACAGAGCCAGGAGGGTCTCTGTCATCCATATTTTTCCCCCATACATCAGTGGGGTCTAGAGTGACGTCAAAAGGAGACCCCAACCATCATCAAAATCGTTTTTCTCTTTATCTTCATCCTCACAATGGGGTGAGATTGCAAGCGCCAGACGTGGAATTTTTTACCAAAAGCTAGCCAACTAGAGCCATAAGCAGGAGGTTCATCAGAATGCTAGCTGGAACTGCCACCACTGCTCCCCGAAGCATTGCCAGAAGGCCACCCCTGGCTAGCCCACGATAGAGGAGAACGGTTTCGCCGATGAGTGCAAGAATCTCACCGAAGCGGAGGCTAGGAGTTGGGGCACACAAAGCCACTCCACTGTCGGCCCCTCGAGGGTGACCGACTGCAGGAAGAGGTGGGCAGAGTGGCGATCCGAGCAACAGTACAAGGGGCATTACCCAAATGATGCAGGAGAACCTGAAGGTGAGCAACTTCAAGTGCAACTTTGTTAGGTTGCACCTGAACCTGTAGAATCACATTAGAACAAATGATTGCTTTAGAATACAAAGATACATTATCTATTTGAGTATGTGAAAATATGCAATAATTTCTATCTTTCCAAATATTGAAGAGAATTTCCATTCTGAAAGTGTGCCAAAGTTGGGTGAATTTTGCAAGAAATCTCGGAGAATCTCCTAGCAACACCATATGCCAAGAGAAAGGTTATGGCCTAAATGGCCGAAAAAAGTCATGAATCCAATTCCAAAGTTGTTGGGTTCTAGGACAAAACCAGAAAAGATGCTTAAAATTCTCAGCTTGCCCACAAAAAAGGAAACGAGGGTCCTGGACCCCCAAGTGAACAAGTCAAGAACCCACAAACAAGCCATGGAAAAGAATACACCAAGCAAAGTGGGAAAGTTTCGGCTCAACACTTGTAGACCAAGTGGCAGCAAATCTTTTACGCCAGACAAGAGCGGGGGATTGAAGAAACCACCTTTGGTTCAAACTCTAAATCATAGGAAAATGTGGTGAAAGCCACCTGTAACCAAGCTGAGGCTTGTAGACTCTAAAAGGGGTGTTTGGATACCACTTCCAATCCTTCCACCAAGGTTTGGTCCCATGAATTCCAACCTTATGAAGCATTTCAATAGGAATAGCATTCACCAGACCATCATAAGTAGCACGGTCCTGGTTATGAAGCTTGTACTGGGCACAAAAATCTTCCCACGACATAATACTCATGGTGGGTCTGTGAAATATCTGTTGCAGGGTTTGGATACCCTTCTTGTGAAATCTGAGCACCTTAAGCCAAGGTGACTTAGCCAACAGTTGACCATTACAAGTAAAAAGAGGCGACCACCAAATATTATGCTAGTTAAGAGAGAGTCCATCACGAAAACCAGATCCAGCCTAACAGAGCCAGGGTTTGACAGCCTCCCAGGCTTGCCAAATACTTTTGGCCACAAATGTCCCAACAATCTAGACTAGTTCTTCCATGACTAAAAGGGTTTGAAAGCCAATCCCCTTCCAGGCAGGTCTATGGACAGGGAAGTCAGATTGAATAGCATGCCTGAGAAGAATTTTCCAGGTCTTGTCCCTAGTAAGGGCATGAATAATCAATTTAACAAATAGAGCAGTCATTTGCCGTTGAGTGGACAACAACCCAAGACCTCTCGAATCTTTGGGAAGACAACAAAATTCCCAAGCCACATGGTGAAATCCTCTGTGAGACTTAGAGGAGGCCCAAATAAAGTCTCTAAGCAATTTCTCAAGCTTACCATAGGCAGATTTGGAAGGGGCCCAACAAGAAGAGTAATAAGCATGGGTGGCCGCCGGAACTTTGGAGCACACCTAAAATTTCCCTGCTAAAGAGAGGGGCTTAGTAATTGAATAAGCAAGTTTTTTCTCAACCCTAGAGAGCACAGCTTGCCAAAGCTTGGTTGGGGACGCTTGGAAGGCAAAGGGAATACCCAGAAATAAAAAAAAATCTCTTGGCCCAATCCACTTCCAACCATATTACCGCAAACTAAGGAGGAGAAGACAAGATAGGACCGCCCAGAAGTAATGTAGTCTTTGCGCCACCAAACGGTGCAGAAAACCAAAAGCAAGGCGTATGGGTATTAAGGCACTCAAGGGCCATAACAATGGAGTCTTCTTCCTCTAGAAGACTGAGGAATGAGTCATCAGCAAAATGGCCATTAACCAACTGAGCCTGAGAGTTGGGTAGAGAAATGCTCTTGACACACTGCTGGAAAATTGCGTTGGCCAGGAGGTAGCCAAATCCCTTAGCTGCAAGCACATACAAAGAGGGGGCTAGAGGGCACCCTTGACGAATGGAACGAAAGAGTCCAAAGGCAGAGGATTAAAGGCCATTGATGGTGATGCAAGCTGAGGCATCCGCAAAGAGCATTCGAACTGATTGAATGAAGTTGGGCTTGAAACCCAAAGCTTGCAGCATAGCAAGAATAAAAGGCCATTCAATATGGTCATAGGCCTTGGAAAAGTCAATTTTAATGAACATGGCTTTCTGGTTTGAATGTCTGGCCCATTCCATGCCTTCCAAAACAACAATAATATTATCCAGAATAAATATGGATTTGATAAACCCAGTTTGCTCCGGGCGCACAATCTGAGGTAGAAGATGGCGAATCTTTAGAGCCAAAGCCTTAGCAATAATCTTGTAGGAGACATTAAGAAGCATGATAGGTCTCCAGTTGAAAATGTCTTTCGAGTCACCAACCTTAGGTATGAATTTTATATTGCCTTTGTTAATTAAGTTATCTAGAGAATTAGCATGAAAAGCCTCTAAGTAAACATGATGTAGATCGTGCCCAATACAATCCCACAAGGCCTTATAGAATTCGTAAGGGAACCCATCAATTCCCAGGGCTTT
>VDFB02390948.1:25211-60018 GCA_007258455.2 Sequoia sempervirens | reverse complement strand
AATTCACACAAGTGAGAATCCTACAAATATGTTCACAAAGGTAGTTACACGGGAGAAACTGGTTTCCTCATTAGTTTTTGTTGGCCTTCATGACTGATAATGGTGGACATAAGAAACTAGCCAAACCTGTAATCTAGAGGGAGTTGCAAGTGCAACGATGTCGTCCAAGATTAGTCTCCAAGTGGGAGATTGTTTGGTGTGGAGCCTAATCAGTCTCCAAGTGAGAGATTGTTGGTATGTGGCAACTGATCATGCAAATACTGTACACACTTTTTTTCGTTAACATGTGAAATTTTTCCTATGAACACATCATGGGGTCGATAGTTAGCTTTTTAACCGACAAATGAAAAATGACTTTGTAAAACCCTAATTCTATAAGCTCCCATAAATCTTTTAATAAGCAGTTGGGATGTATGTTGCAGCATGGTGTTCGTGAGATTGTAATTTGTTTTGCACTAGATAATAAAATCATTGGATGGTTGAATTTCTATGGATGTTACCCATATTGGGTGAACCACGTTAAATTATGTGTTGATCTCTTTTGTGTTAGTCTTCATTGTTATTTCTAGGTTATTTAATCTACATATAATTTTTAATGTTTACTGCTCGGATCTGCCTAAACCCTAACAATAGTTTTATGTTTTATAGTTTGATCCCATTGACATAATGTAATCATGGCCAATAAAGATGTTGATCTTTTTTAATGGATTTTAATCCCCTAAAGCAAATAGTGCAAGTCTACAAATTTATACTTCATTGTTATTATGTTGACACCAAATGCTACCTTCCAATCAATTATTTTCCAAGATTGAGATTAAATTATAGGCAGTTTTTGGTAATCATATGCTTGCATGCCACCAAACTTTTCAAAACAAAGGATATTCACATTAAATTAAATTTTTATGGATCTCCACAAAAAGAAATGATATCCTCATTACTTAAGTGTTGTTGCCAAACCCCAAAACTAGGGGGTTTTCCATCCCAACCTCCTAGGCATGTAATTAGATAAATTATCACCCTTTTAGGAAATCATTGGGCAAACATGTTGGCTAAAGAGACCATGATTCAAAGTTTTCAATGACTTTTGTAGAAGGATTATTGATCAATGCTTGCATGTGCAAGACAATCCTTAGCCACATTAGCTTCACAAAGACAATTAAATTAAGTTATTTTCTCTTGAAAGTGCTCTTCAAGTTAAATTCTTTGAGAATACAAATATGCTTCCAATTAGGCATACATTCCTTGAATGATTACGAAGAGTAACCTTCAACAATCAAATTACTATTTTCAACTTTTTCCCCATATTTATCCCTTCTATTAGGGCCAAGGCTTCTACTTCATTCTTAGTGCCATTGTGGAAAAAAAAAATGATCCCTCTTGCACCAAAGTGCCTTGCTCATTCCTTATTAATAGACACCCACAAGATCTAGATTTCCTTTAGGAACTCTAACATAGTTGAGGTTCAAGTTATTGGCTCACCTAGGTTGGGTTATCTATTTCCTTTTCCATTCCTAGATGTTCTTATCTATTACCCTATTAATGGGGGCATAGATGTCTACTCTTAAAAAAATTGACTTGTCTTAATATTTAAAATCATTTAAACATAGTTTGGAAACATACGACTTGGCACAACTCAACAACTTAAAAAACACTTGAATTCCTTAAATAAGCATAAGTTTCATGTAAAGTGTAGTTACACAATATCTCTAAAATGTTGGTAAGTGTCTTATATTATATTTGAAATAAAAAAGTACAATATCGCATCAACATGTTAATACGATAATTGGCATTATGTTATGTATTTTGATCATTGAAAATCACCATCAAAACATACAATTCCATGCAAGTAATAAGAGTTTATAATTTTCTCTTATATATGTTATAGTGTTGGTTGGGGTCCCAATCTTCATAGTTGGTTATGGATCCACACTCTAACTAGAAACTAGTGACTCCTTAGGCTTAACGTCATTAGCCATGATGCCATCCAATCTAGTGCATCTTTCTCTACTTTTGTTGCATCCTCTTTCTAATTTTGGTATTGAGATTCACTTGTTTCATATTTCCTTCCCAAGTCACTTTTTCATATTGTGTTGAGGTTCACTTGTTTCATCCTATTTCTGAATTTGTAGACTTCCAATTCACTTATTCTTCCACCAAAGCCTTCTAAAAAAAGTAGACAAGTACAACTCACCTACCTAGTTTTCATATATAGAATTCATGGCTGCCTCTAGTTTAGGAAAAGCCATGGATTCCAGTGAGAGAGATGTTCCATGGAGAGAGAGAGAGAGGAGAGATGGAAGAATAATTTCAAATATAATCAATTGATGCATGCAAAAACCAACAATGGAAGATCTAAGAGGTAGAAACCATAACTCATTGATGAACCCTAATAAACCCTAAACCTTAAAAAACAAACCCTAGCAAAATCAAACCCTAAAAATAGAGGGATACCACATGTAAATGCACCCATGCACTTAATTAAGCATCTAAAAAAAATGAGGTTTAAGGGCTACTTGATTCTTGAATTTGAGACAATATTTTTGCAACCTTTGAAAGGAAAATATTGGTTGTGAGTTAAAATTGTTTTCATGTGCACACCTTTTTTTGGTTGTGATGTTGAATTATTGTTTGTTTTCCTTCCTTCACCTCACTTTCACTTCAGCTTTTGTATGTGAAAATTACTTTCACCTCACTTGTTATAACCTCTTCTCTATTTTTAGAGGAAAAAAGGGCCTTCATTTGAAGTGGGTCTTCAAACGAAGCTCATGATTTATCATTAAAAAAAACTTTTTAAAATCCATGAACTCGGGGGAGTGGTTCATTCAAAGATCCCCTTCAAACAAAGGGGGATCCTTTGAATGAACCCCCTTTGTTTGAATCCCTTTTTCATTTGAAGGGTATTAGTAAATTATTTCCCCCCAAACATGTTTTTGTTCATTCAAGAAATTGTAACCCACTATTGCGGGTTCACCCGATGCATCTTGATGCACAAGATGAGAGTATTATTTATTTCAAGTGGTTACGACAATGTTGCAGTGTAGTATGTTGATGTTGGAATATTCCTATATGTCGTGTGGTGTTGCTTTGTGGTCCACATGTTGTTTTGGACCTAGAGAGGCATGTTTGTGGTCGCTTGTTAGTGTTAGTGCAGGTTTGGCTGACCTATGTGCTAGTGCTAATTACGAAGATTAATTGTTGATTGTGGAAGCATGGAAAATCATGTTAGTGTAGATTTTGGTCCTAGTTAACCCTTGGTGTGGCCTTCCTTCACTTCTTTCCACCACAAAAGTGTTTAGTGTTGACCTATTTAGTGGGTGCACATTTGAGGTGCATACGTTTCTTTGTGGCCAACATGGATAAAGTTTTTGAGGTTGTGGAGGATATATTTAAGCAAGGTAAATTATTGGATATGTTGTGTGGCAAGTGTGAGATCATGTGAATGTGATCAAGTGTGGTGATCTAAGTGCAAGATTGAACACCTAAGGCTACCAGATGTAGTTAGTAGAAGGTGTTTACATTTCAGTGTGCTTGAAGTTGCTGGAGGCAATGAGCCAAAGGTTGTGGATGGAATAGAGTTACAATGGTGGATCTTCCTTTTGCTTTGAGATAGTGAATCTCTCTATAACAATCTTCTTTTATTCTTCTTTCTTTTGGGCAGCGAGCCCTTCTGACAGTGAGCCTATTATATTCAATGTTGTTATTCATATAAATGTGAGCTAATCCTCATCATGGTTTTTCCCTACTTAGGGTTTTCCATGTATATCTAGTATTCTATTGTGTTTGGTTATGTTTGCATTGTTGTTTCATATGTTTACATTCTGCTAATACTTAATGAGGGTTTAAAAGTTGATAAGGGTTTGAAAGTTAATGAGGGATTGAATTTTTTAATGTATGATTAATTCACCCCCCTCTCAGTTGACTTGCGCATCTAACACATTCATGGATCGGTTCAATAGGGATCATTAGATCTTGGGATGGTAAGCAATAACATAAGGGATTAGGTGGGATGCTTGGATCTTGAATTTAATGTGTACATTCTTTGGAGAAAAATCTTGACATACATGGATGGGTTTGGATGATCTATAAGGGTGTTTTACGTTGTTAGAAGTTAGTGCATGGAGGGACTCTTTGAGTTGTGCACATGGATGGGAAGGGAAATTTTATGTTTATTTGTGGTGAACTTAATGGATTTGATGGATTTTGGATTAATTATTGCGTAATCAATGAGATATTTGGACAACATGGGATCATCAATATTGTGGGAAGGAATAATTTTTTTTTATCTATGGCATATGGTTCTTTGTGAATATCCCTTGGATTAAATCCCTAAAAATATGAAATGAGTCGGATTATGAATTTTTTGAGGATGAAGGATTTGCATAGGAGGTGGAGACTACAAGGCATTCACATGAGAGGGTAATTTTAAATATGAAGTGATAACCATGCATTAGGTTAGGGATGGGCTTCCCTTGTCAAATGTAGGGAAATGATAACTGATAAATAAAAAGTTATGATTAGCGGCATAATTTATGCTAACTAGTTCTTGGTCTTGATAATTTATGGGTGAGTGATTGTGGTAATGTTAATTTTCTCCAAAGTATAATATTGGATAGATTTAATATATAAAAGTTAATTTTATATGGCAATAGATTTATCAATATTAATAACTAGGTTTAGAGATTATAAAGTATATCTATAATTCAAATATAACTACACACAATGCTTGTTTATTAGTATTAGTTGGTTTAATACTTAAGCATATTAAGATCATTGTTAACATATAAATTGAAATCCAATAATATGAATAGTAAATAATATCTTTTTTGAATTCAACTATATTAACTCCAACTTGTTTATTAGTAATTCTAAACATATTTGAATAAAATAACTTCAGTACTTATCTAAATCAGAGTAGTTGGAAAGGTTGCTCTCTCCTTGAGGAGATTTCAATTGTCTTGGCTCTTATAGTTATGACACACTCTAGGAGGAACACTTCTTATTTATAACTTGGCATGAATAAATAGCTCAATATTAGTGCTCCAAAGCCATACACAATAGGGTAAACATTCAACACAAATGCTCTAGAGCCATGCTCAACATAACATGATCTAAAATAATTATTCAACATGCATAACACAATGTGCTCTAGAGTAATCACTCAACATGTATAACAAATCTAGCCAAGATAATCTTGGGTGTACACCATACCTTGAGTTGTACATACACTATGTGCCCCTTCTCCAATGCCCATAGCCCATTAAACCACATTCTTCTTCCTTGAGTGATCTACATGCCCCCTTTTCCAAGTCTCACATAAATAATTTATATAAGCCTTGAGGGGTGTCTTCCAAACCCTCACACCCTTTCACAAAGGTTGTCTTTTAATAATTATTTAATAAATATATTTATTCGCCTCCATTTTTAAAAGAGTTTTTATTAATATTCTTTATCAATATTTATTCTTAACCAAAGGATCATAATATCCTTTATTTTTCACACTCTTTTAATTCTAAAGGTTTATTTCATAACTTTCTCTTCTCTTGGGGAAAATCCAAACTCTACAACCTTTGTTAGCATCCTCCTAGCCTATGTTGAAATGGGAGCTTTAAAACATGGTATGGACACCTAGAAAAACATAAAGTATAGAGAAATTTTAGCATATGTTGCAGTTGCAACTACTCTAGTAGACATGTATGCAAAATGTGGAAGCACAAACAATGGGTGTGAAGTGTTTTGAGACCACATTTCTTACTCATTTACAAGGAATTCTACATCCTTATTCTATTTTTTATTTCTCCAAATTTTTATCACTATTTTGTTTGTTGTTATCTATCTTAACTTTCTCTAAAGAAATGCATGTAATAATGTCATGGTTGCACTTTACATGTGTGCCAACATCCTTATGCCAAAATTGAACTTTGTTCTTCTTATTTGCAATCTAGGTTTTCCAATTAGGCCCTCCTATTATTTTTCCACCAACTAGCTTATCTAGTTTCAATCTTTCATTCTTATTACTTTTTAAATGTCTTTAAACAATCTTGTGATTCATTGGTAGGTGTGCTTAACCCCAACCTTGGTACCGAAAACAACAAGAATAAATGAGTTAGACAAGAGATTGCAAGCCAAAACAAGGATTCCCCATGAAATCCATTTACAACATTCAAACTAGGAAGAAAATATTGAAGAACACAATGGAAATGATAAAACAAAGATTGAATCCTAATTTAAATGTGCAAACTCAAGATCCTTCCATGGGGGAATTGGTGCCAATTTGATGTGAAATTGGCCCTTTCCCAATTCCTAAGATGCAAGCTTGATATGTTGACGAAGATTTGATTCACTTTGTTGATGTTGAAGAGTGCTCCAAGCTAAAATCTGCAAAACTTAACTATGATTCAAGAATGATTGATGAAATTTGATGGATATTTGGGCATGGTAACTTTGCTCAAATTGTGGATGCTCAAATGAGGATATGAGCCTTTTATTTATAGAATGCCAAGATCGATGAATGTCCAAATTTGAGAAATGTGGGACTAACATTGATCCAATGGCAAGATGCCACTTGTCAAGCTATGAATGGGTGAAGGATGTGCAAGATTTGGCATTTGTGACAATAAATGCCTATATTTGAAATTCAAATTTGTTGAAATGACATGAAAGAGGGAAGGGGAAATGCAATAAATGCCACTTGGCTCAAGAAAAAGGGACATGTAAGATGAATTTATTGCCTTGTTGGATGTACATGTTGACTTGGAATGTTTTGAATTCAAATTGAGGGAATATTCCAAAAAGATGCCATGTGAGGAAAATAGAGATTTAATAAATGAATTAAATCTATTTTCATGCAACTTGCATTATCTAGAGGATGTGACATGAGATGAGGTTAAATTAATCAAGGGTTTAATTAATTTAACAGGAGATTAGATGATGTGACTCATTTGACTCAAATTTATGGATTTATTTAAATCGGATAAGAGAGGAATATAATAAGAGAATAATTAAATAAGGATTTATTTAATTAAAAGAGATGGTGTTAGATTAAATCAAATAAGGTTTTAATTTATTTAATTTAATAGATAGATTTAGAGATTTAATTAAACAAAATTGACTATTTAATTAAATAGGGATAATTAGACTGCATGGACTACTCTAATTAACAAGAGAAGTTGACTTAATTAGATAAAATGATTCATTTAATTAAGAGAGGAATGTTGATGGATTTAATTAGATAAGGAGATTTGATTAAATAGTTAGATTGAGGAATGATTCAGAAGAAATGATGTTAGTAGTCAGGATCGATGCACAATGTCAATTCTGCATATTTTACTTGTCTATAGTGGGTCATATTATTTATGTGACTATGATCAATAAGAAATTTATATTTTAAATCTTTATGGAAAATATAGTCATCATTATTATATTGCAATAGTAGTTTATGTTTTTACATATTTTTCTAGACAGCTAGTTGATTTCCATTCAGGCTAGACTATCACATTATTAAAAGATTAAGAATTTGGTAGTGCATTTATTTGAATAAATTTGTATGAATCTCACAAGCCTAGAAAGGGATTGTGATATGCATTCACTCTAATTAAAGGGTGTTATTTTTAGTTCACCAATCAAGGAAACACTATTTTGATAGATAAAATTGTCCTTATGCAAGGATTCAATGATCTTATCTAATATTTCTATTAAACATTCTATTACTTGTCAAAAAAATCTCATTATTTATTCCCACTTTAACACATTTTCCTTTTTTAAAATTTATTTTGAGCTTTTTCAAAAAATATCTCACACTACTTTAACAATCTCAAATAAAACATCTACTCGTTGGACAAGGCACTCTAGTAACAAATTATCTCAAATTCCTACATTAATATGATTTGTCATGCAAACTTATGATCTAGTGGTGCATATTATTTTTGTTGTTAATGTGAAGGGGATCATGGATCTATAGTTTAACTTAAAAAAAGTTTTCACCCTTTTAATCTACTATATTGGTTCAAACAAAATGAATGGCTAGAGGTCATTTTCTTTTTGTTAGGTAATTCCTATGATTTTGTTTTCATCAAATAGTCTAGTAACCCAAAATCATTACAAAGGTAGAGAACTGTAAGATTTTATCTTATGGAAGGGACTTACAATCCTATTTTTATTTTGCAAACAATCTCATTGAATTGAAATAATGCAAATAGAGAAAGTTTGAGCACCACCTTAGGGGCTTTATGTTATGTGGTACCTTGCATGAAATTTATTTAAAAATCAAATTCTAAACAAAAATATGTCTATTTTATGTAGCTTCTATAATTTCTCGTTTGAAATTATTTGCATTTACTCAAATTTTTGAAGTGAAATTAATTCAAATCTTGTAGAACAAACTATCTTAAAAAAGGATTCCAAATTTTCTTAGCAACACAAGTTCAAAAAAATTAACTATAACTTCTCTCCATATTACTATAACTTAAAAGATATTAATTATGGTATAAGACTTTTATATTTCAAAACAATATATTTTTAATTAAAAAATATATTTTACAAATAACAATTTTTGGTTAAATTTTTATAATAAAATCTAATATCTTTTTAATTATTTTTTTATATATATAAATAAATAAAATTAGAATATTGAACTAGTGATTTCATATTTTTATTTATTTTAAATAATTAAAAATATATAATATACATTCATTTAATAAATTTAAAATTAAGGGGGCGACCTGTATAACACAGCGTGTTAAAACACTTGTTTGATGATGCTATCACCAAGGTTCAAAACCCCACTGGGCCGCTACACTCGCAATAGTATTAAGCACCTTTAAAAAAATTAAAAATTAAAAATTAAAAAATTAAATGATTACATAAATTCAACCTCTACTCTCCAAATAAAATTTAATATTTAATATTTCAACGTCCAAACAAATCCAAAGTTATTCTGCTTTCAGCTAGCTTAAATTGAAATGCATCAAAAACTTGCGACCAAGATAGAGCATACACTAAAACAAATCCAAAGTTAGTCTTCTTTCAACTAACTTTTTTTTTATGAATAGGTAGCTATCTAAATTAATTAAAGATAAAGATATATATTCACAAAAAAAGATGGGCGGTAAAAAGGCACATCCTGAGAGTCAAATGGGCAGCACCCAGAAAAACCAAAAGATCACATGGGCCAAGCCCGGAAGTCCAAAATTACAAAGCAAATAAAAAGGCCATTAAGCGGTCAAGGCAGTGCCAACAGAGCCAGGAGGGTCTCTGTCATCCATATTTTTCCCCCATACATCAGTGGGGTCTAGAGTGACGTCAAAAGGAGACCCCAACCATCATCAAAATCGTTTTTCTCTTTATCTTCATCCTCACAATGGGGTGAGATTGCAAGCGCCAGACGTGGAATTTTTTACCAAAAGCTAGCCAACTAGAGCCATAAGCAGGAGGTTCATCAGAATGCTAGCTGGAACTGCCACCACTGCTCCCCGAAGCATTGCCAGAAGGCCACCCCTGGCTAGCCCACGATAGAGGAGAACGGTTTCGCCGATGAGTGCAAGAATCTCACCGAAGCGGAGGCTAGGAGTTGGGGCACACAAAGCCACTCCACTGTCGGCCCCTCGAGGGTGACCGACTGCAGGAAGAGGTGGGCAGAGTGGCGATCCGAGCAACAGTACAAGGGGCATTACCCAAATGATGCAGGAGAACCTGAAGGTGAGCAACTTCAAGTGCAACTTTGTTAGGTTGCACCTGAACCTGTAGAATCACATTAGAACAAATGATTGCTTTAGAATACAAAGATACATTATCTATTTGAGTATGTGAAAATATGCAATAATTTCTATCTTTCCAAATATTGAAGAGAATTTCCATTCTGAAAGTGTGCCAAAGTTGGGTGAATTTTGCAAGAAATCTCGGAGAATCTCCTAGCAACACCATATGCCAAGAGAAAGGTTATGGCCTAAATGGCCGAAAAAAGTCATGAATCCAATTCCAAAGTTGTTGGGTTCTAGGACAAAACCAGAAAAGATGCTTAAAATTCTCAGCTTGCCCACAAAAAAGGAAACGAGGGTCCTGGACCCCCAAGTGAACAAGTCAAGAACCCACAAACAAGCCATGGAAAAGAATACACCAAGCAAAGTGGGAAAGTTTCGGCTCAACACTTGTAGACCAAGTGGCAGCAAATCTTTTACGCCAGACAAGAGCGGGGGATTGAAGAAACCACCTTTGGTTCAAACTCTAAATCATAGGAAAATGTGGTGAAAGCCACCTGTAACCAAGCTGAGGCTTGTAGACTCTAAAAGGGGTGTTTGGATACCACTTCCAATCCTTCCACCAAGGTTTGGTCCCATGAATTCCAACCTTATGAAGCATTTCAATAGGAATAGCATTCACCAGACCATCATAAGTAGCACGGTCCTGGTTATGAAGCTTGTACTGGGCACAAAAATCTTCCCACGACATAATACTCATGGTGGGTCTGTGAAATATCTGTTGCAGGGTTTGGATACCCTTCTTGTGAAATCTGAGCACCTTAAGCCAAGGTGACTTAGCCAACAGTTGACCATTACAAGTAAAAAGAGGCGACCACCAAATATTATGCTAGTTAAGAGAGAGTCCATCACGAAAACCAGATCCAGCCTAACAGAGCCAGGGTTTGACAGCCTCCCAGGCTTGCCAAATACTTTTGGCCACAAATGTCCCAACAATCTAGACTAGTTCTTCCATGACTAAAAGGGTTTGAAAGCCAATCCCCTTCCAGGCAGGTCTATGGACAGGGAAGTCAGATTGAATAGCATGCCTGAGAAGAATTTTCCAGGTCTTGTCCCTAGTAAGGGCATGAATAATCAATTTAACAAATAGAGCAGTCATTTGCCGTTGAGTGGACAACAACCCAAGACCTCTCGAATCTTTGGGAAGACAACAAAATTCCCAAGCCACATGGTGAAATCCTCTGTGAGACTTAGAGGAGGCCCAAATAAAGTCTCTAAGCAATTTCTCAAGCTTACCATAGGCAGATTTGGAAGGGGCCCAACAAGAAGAGTAATAAGCATGGGTGGCCGCCGGAACTTTGGAGCACACCTAAAATTTCCCTGCTAAAGAGAGGGGCTTAGTAATTGAATAAGCAAGTTTTTTCTCAACCCTAGAGAGCACAGCTTGCCAAAGCTTGGTTGGGGACGCTTGGAAGGCAAAGGGAATACCCAGAAATAAAAAAAAATCTCTTGGCCCAATCCACTTCCAACCATATTGCTGCAACCAAGGAGGAGAAGGCAAGATAGACTATCGGTAGCACATAGTTTTGTGCCACTGAATGGAAGAACCAAAAGTAAGACAAGGTATTAAGGCACTCAAGGGCTGCAACAATGGACTCTTCTTCCTCCAAAAGAGTGAGGAATGAGTCATCAACAAAATGACCATTAACCAGTTGAGTCTAAGATTTGGGTAGAGAAATTCCCTTGACACGCTATTGGGAGACTGTGTTGGCCAAGAGGAGCCAAAGCCCTTAGCTACAAGAACATACAAAGAGGGGGCAAGCGATCACCCTTGTCGAATGGAACGAAATAGTCCAAAGGTAGAGGATTGATGGCCATTGATGGTGATGCAAACCAAGGCATCCACAAAGAGCATTCAAATTGATTGAATGAAGTTGGGCCCGAAACCCAGAGCTTGCAGCATAGCAAGAATAAAAGGCCATTCAATGCGGTCATAGGCCTTAACAAAATCAATTTTAATGAACATGGTTTTTTGGTTTGAACGTCTAGCCCATTCTATGCCTTCCCAAGCAACAATAATATTATCTAGAATAAATTTGGATTTGATAAACCCAGTTTGCTCCGGGCACACAATCTAAGGTAGAAGATGGTGGATCTTTAGAGCCAAAGCCTTAGTGATAATCTTGTAGGAGACATTAGAAGCATGATAGGTCTCCAATTGCAAATGTCTTCTGGGTCACCAGTCTTAGGTATGAATTTTTTATTGTCTTTGTTAATTAAGTTACCTAGAGAATTAGAATGAAAAGCCTCTAAGTAAACATGATGCAGATCATGCCCAATACAGTCCCACAGGGCCTTATAGAATTTGCAAGGGAACCCATCAATTCTCGGGGCTTTGTCATTAGCCATGGAATGGACAACCTCTTTAAGATCATCAACTATTAACAGTTGATCACAAAAAAAATTATGAGCTGAAGAAAGCCTATTTGGCACTACAACAAGGCAATCCTGAAGGGCTTGTTGTCGCACAGGCATGGGTTCCTGTGTAGTGAAGACTTGCTCATAATGACACACAAAGGCCTCAAGAATGTCAGGAAGCTCAAAAAACACCTGAATACCATCTTTAATTTTTTTAATTCCCGAGGATGAGTGTCTAGCATGCAAAGCCAAAAAAAACTTTTGGGAGGCACAATCAACAACTTTTAGCCAATGTAACCAGGCTTTGATTTGCGCACCTCTAGCAACATAGCTGTCTGTAACTTATTTTTTGTGCCTTAATTCCGCTACCCTGACTTGCAATGATAGAGAAAAATGGTTGGCCGCCAAAGCCTCAGTAGTTGAGCGGAGGTCAATATTGGTAGCCTCATAAAACCACCGGCGAAAGATAGCCAGCTGGTGCCCATAAATACATAGAAATCTAGCCGTGTGAGTGATAGCATCATTCCACCAATTAATCTAGCCTATATGATGCTCGCTAGCCTGCACTCCAAATTATAGACTCTACGAATGTGGGCCAGGGTAGGCTTGTGGCAAAGTAAAGACATGTTTAGGAAAAATTGAGTTTTCCATGTGCGAGGCTGTCGAGTCTCTCATTCAATGTGAAAAGAAATGGGGAAGTGGTCTGACAAGGTCACATCCACTAATGGCTTAATCGGGAGAAAAGAGTGTCAAAAGAGAAAAAAGATTGAGCTAAGATCATGGCATAATCAAGGAGCTTAAATATTCTGTCAGAACCGGCTCTATAATTACACCAAGTGTGCCAGAAAGAATGAGAATGGCAATGGCTAATAATGGGATAAAAAAGCCCCAATTTATTGCGCATGTAAAACCACTCCTCCCTTTCACCAGCTATCCATCTGAATGGAAAGGTGCCATCTTTGTCAGACGCCATCTCTACCATATTAAAATCCCCACACAGTAACCAGGTAACAACTGACAATGAATCAACAATCCAACGCTAGGGAAAAGAGTGTTCCACAGCATCATTAGAAGCATAGACATTAATAATCCCAAAGGAATGATTATCAATGTTGAGAAGGATCCAGACAAGTCGATGAGTGGGATCAGACCCGTGGTCAACAACACAAGAGTGCCACTGTGGGGATAAAAGGGTGACAGTTCTACCACGCCCAACATCATGAGTAGTACAAAACATTTTATTGGCTGACCAAATAGAGCGACAAGCCGCAACAAGCAAAAGACCAAAAAATTTAACTTCTTGGAGACAAAGCACTTCAATACTAGAATACTTACACAAGGTATCCCTGACAGAATACTTCCTAAAGAGGTCTGTCAAACCTCAAACATTCCATGAGAGGAAATCCATGAATGGAACTCCATATTTTTGAAACCCGATTCATCTTCATTTAGAGAAGAGAAACGATTCTGCAAAAATTCTTGCAGAACTAACCCAATCTAGATGGAAGGAGAGGAAAGCCTCCGCTTTTCATGAACATATTCCCCTTCTTCAAGGTTGTGAGACTGCCTTTGAGCTCCCGTCACAAGAGAAAAAACATCCAATTGAGTTAACATGACAGCAGCGGGCTGAGGTGTAACCTTTGGCCTAGGCTACTGTGGAACATAATCAGCTCCAACCAGAGCTTCTTTCCCCTTCAAAGAAGGGTTTGAAACATCTTTCACTAATTCAGAGGCCATGGGGGCCGACCTAGAACCAGTGGACTTATTCTTGCGGTTCGTAACCGTAGTCCATTGCGCATCAGGTTTGGCAATAGAGGCATCTGTCGAATGAGGTTTTTCAACATCTCATGGCATTGAAGGTGTATGAGGCACTGCTAAAGGGCACTCTTTAATCTTGTGGTCTGCAGACTAACACCTATAACACATGTTGGGCAGATTAAAATGTGACCTTCTGAGTATGCCGAAGAGCTCCAATTTGGATATCAATGGAGTCTTTCAAATCTTTAGAAAGGTTCACTTCCACACAAACCCTCTTTTGGGGTCGAGCCTAAAATAACCTATCTAGCTCAATGCAAATAACCCTCTCCAATGGTGAAACTATATGATTTAAGAAAGGCAGACAAAGCAAGGGTAAACCAGAAAATTCAATCCAGACTAGGATTTGCAGCTTGGTGTCATCTGAGACAACAAAGTCTCAGATCCATGCCTGAAAAACTAACAAATAAACCGAACATACCAAACACATGGGCTAAGATAGCCTGCACATGATTGACTTCTGCAAAGCGGAGCAAAAAGAAACCCTTGGTTAAATTTTGGACCATATCAAGGTGGACCCCATGAGGGACCCAAGCCTTGCTAACCCATTCTTTAAGCACAGTTTCAGGGGGAGTTCTCCCAACAAAATACTCAACAAGGGTGTGTTGTTCAAGCCATTGACAAATAAAGAAAAAACCACATCAACTGGTGAATCAAAACACTTACCTCGTGAAAGACTTTCAGAACAAATTTTTAGGGACGTTTGTTAGGAGGATTGTTCGGAGGAGGAGCCATTAAGCAATGCTATTGAACTGCCAACACTAGCATGAACTGTTGGATTAGAGTCGGTTGAAAGCATATTAAAACACAAAAACTACAATAAATGTGGTTGTACACACAAGAAAATAGGGGTTTCCTACGCAAGATGCACAAGATGATGCAAGAGGGGCCAAGGGTGACTGCATAAAACACAAAACCCTAGCAAAGCTCATACACCTTCCCATGCCCTTTCAGCTAACTTTCAACTGAAATGCATCAAAAACTTGCCCAAAACAGAGCATACACTAAAACAAACCTTAAATATTAAATTAGTCTTTAAATGTCTGCTTGGTGGCAACAATACATATGAATCCGCCTAGAAATGTCTAATGACAGACCCACATTTATTTTAGCACCTTCCATAACAACACTAAACCAAAGAAAAACAAGAGTAAGCTGCATGGGCAATTAAATGTGCCCTTAGAGTTATTTTTGTCTTGACATGGGCATTCATCCTTATTACCATAATACCTATTCAAACACTCTTGCCCACCTTAAAACACTCGTTGCAGTAATTTAAGCCGAACTTTCTTGCATATCCCCTCACATTTATCACCACAATCTGTTAACACCAACAATGTTAACATCTTTATGAAAATGTGTGAAATCTTCTTATTAGCCTTGGGGATCATGATGATGGTGAAAATTATCTTTTACATTTTGCAAGCAATATTAGGTCCTGGCTGGTTTGGAACCAAAAGAAAAAAACGGACAGAAAAACTTACCTTTTTCAGTTAGGTCAAATAGTTCATGCCCCTTGTCTATGCTTCCACATTTTGCATACATGTGTACAAGGATATTTGCCACTACAAAATCTGACGAAATTTCCGTCCTTTGTCCTTTGATGGATTCCATACCCTATTACACAGGCAGGGAGGGTGCAGGCAAAGGTTGCCAAGTCTAGCTTTACACCTGCCCATTGCATTTGCTTGAAAGTTCCTCAAGCCTTTTTAACAAATTCAATTTTGCACATATCCTGCAATCTGGCATTCCATGAGATCACATTTCTTTGAGGCATTTGGTCAAATAGTTCACGTGCCTTGTCCATGCTTCCATATTTTGCATACATGTCTATCAGAGCATTTCCCTTCCGTTCGCTGAATTAGCCATATTCCATGCTAGGCTCTCTTTCTTTTAATCCGTTGAAACTTCTGTAGCGCGGCAATGGTGATTTGAATTTGCTTCTGAGTGGGAATTGGGCAGCTGACTGCTGATCGGGACTGAATAGGGAAACGGGGTTGGTGGAAGCAACTGAATGGATCCCACATCAGCCGCCTAAGTTGATCGCTTAGAGTGCGCTGGTCAAGCCCAACTCTTTCAATTAGGCAAGCCATCCCTGAATTAATTTCCAGCACTTTCAATTAGGCAAGCTATCTCTGAATTAATTTCCAGCTAAATATTAGCTGAGACACATGGAGGAAAATGGGTGTGGCTCAATTCGCTACGTAGTGGTATGTATTTACTAAATTCATTCTGCTCTGCTTATAGTCAAACCACTGGCATCTAATGTTTCAAATTTTTTTATACATGTGTTACCTCCAGATTGATGCATTTACAGACCAACTATTCAGTGGGAATCCTGCTGCAGTATGTTTGTTGGAGGAGGATAAGGATACAGAGTGGATGCAAACCGTTGCAGCAGAGTTCAATCTCCCAATGACTGCTTTCCTAAGAAGAAGAGAAAATACCCATCAAAATGGACATGCTTTTGATAATGATGCTGAAGAGTTTGAATTGAGATGGTTCACCTCAGTAACAGAGGTTAGCAATTTCGCAGTTGGGTTCTTTCAGGTTCACTTTTAGAATTTGGGTTATGTTAAAGGGTTGGAATGGATAGTTCATGTCATTTTTGAATAGTTTAACAGAATGGTCTCCTGGACAGTGCTTAACTGTGATTATTAATAAAATTATTATAAGTGTTACTACATTGGGAAACTGTGATTATTGATAAAATTATTATAAGTGTTACTATATTTAGAAAGGGTGAGAGTATGGACCCTATGGATTTCACATTTCTTGCAGGGAAGATTAATTATTAAATTTAGGTTTACTTCTGACATAATTTTATTTTTTGAGTTTGCTGAGTGTATGTTCTTCGAAGTATAAATGATGCTGCACGCAAAATCCCCCAGTGCTGAATTCCCATATTCATATCTACTGGTTGTGTAACTTTGCTTGATGCATGTTTTTTGGGACAGGGGGAGTATAGGTTGTATGTTGCATTGCACGGTGAAAGTGGCGTGTGCATTTAGGATTCTCTCTTGTTCACTAAAAAGGCTTACAAAAGTTTTAATTAATATTATTGTTTTTCTTTTTAAATATTGGGAGTTAATTTATTGTAGGGAAGTTTGGGGAAGTTGGATGGAAATGAGTAGTTTTTAATTTGGGTAATTATTAAATCTGTAACATTATTTTTTGTTGAGAACTAATTTTTATGAGGGGCAAAAGTTTGTAATATTTGCTCACGGTTATTATTGTTTACAGACCATATTTGGGACCTGACTTGGGTAATACACATAATGGCTGAAAATGGTAGACAATAGTTGACAATGGTAGCTACTTAGATAGGATCATTTTTAGATGTTAGAAGGAAAATATGGTCTGACATAATGTAGTGTAATTTCTTCATATATTTTTCAATCATTTTCTAATTTCATCTCTATGGTTTTGTGGCAGGTTGACCTTTGTGGCCATGCAACTTTAGCATCTGCACATTTCCTCTTCTCCTCAAGTCTTATAAATTGCAATTTGGTGCTCTTCCACACAAGGTCTGGAGTTTTAACTGCTCTCAAAATTGAAGGGTTTAATAAAGAAGGCAAATCATTTGGAAGCAAGACACAGAGATTTGCTATAGAACTGAATTTTCCACAGATTTCAGTGTTTGATTGTGATTCTTCAGACATTCCATTGCTGTCCAACAGCCTGAAGGGACTTGAAGTGCAGAGTGTTAAGAAGACGACAAACAATGTTTTGCTCGTAAGCATCCTTTCTTTCTAACCCGTTTTCTTTCGACCTAAAGAGTTACTTGTGCCCATGATGTGCATAAAATGATATTGAAACAGCCTGCTCTTTTGTCTTGTTCTAGATGTTTTAACTTTCAATAATCTAAGAAAGGAAATTAAGAAATTCAGTCTCTGAGGATTTACCTCATTTTCAGTCCATCATAATATTGCCTCACCGATCTAAATATTTTTTATGTTGTCTTAGTTATTAATGTTTTTAAGAATGATATTGTAATTGATAAGTGATGATGTCATCCTCCTTTCTTGGACCAAGTGTATATTTTTTAAGGTAGAGCACAAACTAGATAAACACAACACTTGCAATTGGAGCACTGCAAAACACAGGCCTGGGTGTTTCATTTATAGATGAAGATGCATTAAATTCTTTACAAACTGTAGAATGTGAGTTAGTTGGGATATTTACAATGGGAAGTTGAAATAGAGCTCATCGTAAATAATCTAGAAGTGAGGAAGGTTCCAGACTTCAGCGCTTGGTCAGCTGGATGTGACTTGGTTGGCAAGGTCGACAGGTCTGTGCTGTCATACAATTAATTTACGTCATCCAACGGCCCCTCATAAATTAATTGTTCTAATTACTTTAAATATCCCCCCATAATCTAAAAGGATGGGTATTGGCCTAAAGCCTTGTTAGGTACTCATTTACAATCACTTATCCACTAATTCAATGATGACCATCAAATATTCAAATTCTATCCTTGAAAATTCTTCTTTGCAAATTTGCTTGCCAACTGATCTTCTGATCTGCAATCTTTAAATTCAATTCTTTCATTTCTAAAAAGTAATCTCCCTCATGCTACTGCACTTTTTTGCAAGAATTTAATTCTATCCCATCGTCGATGATGATGAATGAACTTGGTGTCTTCATGTACCTTCATCTTCAACTAATCTTCAGATCACTTAAAATCTAGATGTACACTTCCTGCAAACTTAGTATTTGTAGTTTTCCCTTTTTTACAAGACAATATTAGTCACATTTCTCAAATCTTTAAATCTCTCTCGATTTCTATCATTCTTCACATATGAACACTTATACTTGAATAACTTTGTCAACATACCTATAATCTTTTTCCAACTCGATCCATAGCACCATCCACAATCCATCTGCATGCATTCTTTCATATATTCATTTTTCCATTCTCTATTCCAACACGTCTTTTTCAGAATGGTTTTTCAGACCACAAATTCTACACGGATGTAAATCCCAACACATGTCTTTCCTATGTCCTTCCCTATTACAATGGGAACACTGCATACATTGCTTTCCTTGAATTGATTTGTTTGAACTTGTACTACTTGTAACATCATTTTCCTTCCCTGTTACATATCCAAGACCTACATACTTTGGCCTCATTATTGACTCAATGGGTTCTTTGATTCCTTGCCCATACTTTCCTAATCGTTTACCTTTATAACCCATTTTCTTCATAATTTTCAAACCAGCATTATTTTCAAAACATCTTTTCTCATCACATTTTGCAAGATTTGTAGATTCAAACACATTATCTTCATCCTTATACTTCTCATCAAAAACATCTTTGGTTATGTCACACAAACCAACTAATTGATTGATTGGAATATACAAGTCTTCAGTATCACACAAATCATCACATACTAATGGCTTTGACTTTATGCATAAACTATTTTCTTCTTCTAACATCTTTATCTTTTCTTTCAAATGTTCATTATTCGTTTCAACTTCATCAAACAACTTCAATTTTTCTTCTAATTCTTTATTTTTCTCTTTAAGATTATCAATTTCACATGGATATTCATATCCTCTTTTTCCAATCTATTTTAAACTTGCTATCAATTATCAATTGGATTCCTTGACATTCACCAATTCTTCCTCTAAATTGTCTTTTTCCTTCTTAACACGTTTACCAACTTTTCCCATTGAAACGAAAGATTTAAACTCACCTTATGCACTTGATTTCGCTACACCGATTTACCTTTGTTCGACAACTTCGTTTGTCTCCACTCTTCTTCAATTTCTCCTCTTTGCAATGACAATGATCTTTCTTCACAATCTACAATCTCTTACCTCTGTTGGCTTGACTCAACTTTCTGCAATTTCCTTTTAACAAATTCTCAGAATAATATCTCTTCAAAAAATTTACAACTTACCTTCTTAACAATGGTTCTTTGTTTTCAAACAATTGCCCTGAGTTAGCGGCTCCAAAATCTTCTTTATTTGGTCATAAATATGGTCACACACACCTTCACTACTCTTTCAACAGTTGTAACTTCCTTCTAGATGGTTTGGAGTTTCTACATACCAACAATCTTTAACCATAGAGATTAACTTCTCTTCTTCTCCAATCAATTACAAACAGTGCAACTTAAACCTTTATCCACAACCAAACAAAGATTAAATATTGCTATAGCTTGCATTTTATATGTATGCCTTGATCTATCTTCCAAATATATATAAAATATTAAAACTACCTTTCTCTTTGACTATTGTGACCTGAAGCTCCTCCCGAACGGCTTCCTTCGATCCTTTCCTCCAATCAATTTCTGTTCTTTTATGACTGCAAAGATCTTTTTCAACAATCTTTTTGCATCTTCAAATATTTAACATCAAATTCCTCCAACACTTAAAACTTAACGGCTTAGACTTACACCAAACAACAACCTCTAAACTTTTCTAAAAACTACGATTCTTTCTCCAGGCAACAATTTGCAAACCACAAAACAAAACCACGATCTACCTTTTTTAAACAATGTTGACTTTGGATAAATTGCCCTTCAAAATGTTGTAGTTGACATGGGGAATCCTCCTTGCTACTTCTACAATCTCCTTAATAGCTTTTGATCTCCTTTCAACTCTACGCCTAAAATCCTCCAACGGCTCCCTTATATTTTATCTACAACAAATTTGGGCTTCTAGCAGCAATCTCCAATAGATTTTCAATATCTCTGCAACAAACAACAATTCTGCAGTCGTCCATTCTACATCAAGTTCTTTTTGAGACAACGATCAAATCTTCTTGATTCCTAGGGAGCGATTTAGCATCCAGCTTTTTGCATCGACTCCTCATGAAGAACAGAACAGATTTTCTCCCTTGCAACTCACTTGTGACAACTCCCGGATCTCTTCTCTCAACCTGCTCCTTTATTCTCCTAGCATCAGCAACTTTCCTTGGTTGCGACTATGATCTCTCTTGTTGTGCCTTTCTTTCAAACAATCATTCTTCTTCTTTTTGGTGGCTTCCCTCCATTAACGACTGCCTTCTTAACAATCTTCTTTTGCTTTTTTACACCCACGACTTTGGCTTTTGCAGCAACTGGCAGCGATCTCTTATGGCTTTTGTCTTATGGCAATGATCTCTTTTTTTTCTGATTGACTACACTTTGTTTGGCTTATCAGGCAGTGGCTTCTTCTCTGCAAATCTCCCTTGGCTTCTGCAACTACACTTTGATGCTCATGATCTGCTCTCTCTCTTGCAACAATTACACTTGTCTTCAAACTACAACACTCCCTTGGATCACTTTGCTCTAATACCAGTTTGAAGGTAGAGCATAAACTAGATAAACACAACACTTGCAATTGGAGCACTGCAAAATATAGGCCCGGGTGTTTCATTTATAGATGTGTGGACACTGATTTTGGTATCCAAGGTTCTCTTGCACTTTTAGGGTTTCTCACCTAAAAGAAGAGAAATGGACCAAAATGCATAATGTCCCCACTTAGGACTAATGCAAATATGAATGAAATATGCCTAAATGTAATGTCCTAAATGTAATTAATTGATAAAAGAAATGACTTATTAATGTAAAACCTAAGAAATACAAGTTGTTTGAAAACACATTGTAATATACAAAATGATTGATTAAATGCAATAAAGAATAAAATAAAGATGCTAAACATAAATTGTGCACCTGGAAATTGATGAAGGATAGAATGAAGATTGCAAATATCTCTAAAATTTTGGAAAATTTGATTTTCTAACCAACTGGGACACTTACGCCAAGCTAGGCGACTTAGTTTCGGATTGGGGAAACTGCTCAAACACCTGTTTTTGCCAATTGGGTATCTAGATCTGTAAAAAAAATTGATAGACAAGTGCAGTGGGACTAAGTCACCAATGTTGGCGACTTAGTCCACTTTGGATTTTCTGCAAATCCGAAAGTGGAAATGGAAGCCCACAATCTGCACTCTGTTTTCTAATAAAAACTTAGATCCAAATTTGCGAAAATGCCTGCAAAACAGAATATAATTTGATTTGTAATGGGGGGTTTGCCTTGGTCAAACCCCTATTTGGTATTTAAACCTTGAAAAGGATAAAATCTGCATAAAACCCTAGCCCTAAGTGTGTCTAAGACTAGGAAGTCTGAAAATAAGATGTAACCCTATTCTAACATGCAAAAATAAGATGCATAAATGGGATTAGAAAGATTCAAGACTCATTCTAAAAGACACTAAATCACATTAGAAATGAAGCTCAATGACATGCAAACCTTCCTTAGGCTGAAAATATAGAGAAAATGAAAGATGAAATCACTTTAAAAACAAGTCCTTAGGCTTGATTTGATGGCTAGTTGCATCTCCTCAACCTAGATTTCTCCATGATTCTCCATAGGCATCCATGATCAACCCTTTGCAATGTGAGATCTTGAACAAAAAGTGAGCTTGAAAACCTACAAAAACCCTAACTTGCTGCCCTAAAGCTTCAACTTTGCTATAAATAGACTAATGAATCTTCTTGTGAAAGATATTTGACACTTGACCCTTGAATTTGTTTGTTGAAAATGACTTAATGTTGTGAAAAATGACCTAAAAACGTATATTTATAGGCATCAATACCTATTTATTCATTATTTTAACTTCACAAGCCGACATCCATCGGGAATTTGAATTAAGTCGGTTGTTTTCCCGCTCAAAAGTGAAAAATCCCTCAAAAGGGACTAAGTCGCCACCCTGGGTGACTTAGTCCCACCAGGGGTTTTTGAGGTGGGTTTTCCAAAATTTGCCTAATTTGAATGTTGTTTGTCCGGATTTACATGATTTGTGAGTGGAATAGGCCTTAAAGTCCAAAATAATGAGTCTTAGGGGCCTATAAATGTAGTTTTTTAAGGGGTGATTAATGCAAGGGTGTCTAAAATAGGATCAAATTAATCACAAAATTGCCTCTTTCTTCAAGAGTATACAATTTTTGGCAACACAAGATGAAGATGCATTAAATTCCTTACAAACTGTAGAATGTGAGTTAGTTGGGATATTTACAATGGGCTATTGAAACAGAGCTCGTCATGAATAATCTAGAAGTGAGGAAGGTTCCAAACTTCGGTGCTTGGTTGGCTGGATGTGACTTGATCGGTAGGGTCGACAAGTCTATGCCGTCATACAATTATTATACGTCTTCCAACAATTTCTTGTCAATTTTGTTCACTCAAATTGTCCTTTGTAGTTGGAATAAAAATTGACTGATTCTTTGTAGAGTAAAGGCCTGCTAGGGCTAATAAAAACCCTCCCTTCACTTCAAAAGACTTATTGTCTTTGATGAATTTTCCTTTTCTTGTAAATAGTCTAGTTCTCCAAATTTTCTACTTCTAAAGGTTTATCTAATAATATAGTTAGGTACTACTTGATTAATTGATTTCTTAATTTTCCTATCCTTTATTACAATAGTCTAACTGGGTTGCAGGCTTGCTTTTTAACTTCAACAGCAATAGAAGAATATTGTATCTCGATAGAATATATTTAAGAAGCTATCATGAAATGCCAAGTTTATTTTTACATGAGGTGGCACTTAGATAGCTTATATACCACTTCATTTATGCTTCCTAATATCATAGATGATCCACAATATCCCAAAGATATATTGATCCATTTTCCAATTGAAAGAGAGCTGTTTGTTTTTACTCTTACATATACTTTATGCCCTACTTTTCGTGATCAAGGTGTACATGTTGATATTGGTACATCATTTGTGTTATGAGCTTTTCCACATTTCTTTTACACTCATCATATTGTTAATGCATTGCATGTAACATTTGATGTGGCACCTAGGTTTTCCTTTAAAATTTTGAAGGTCTAGCCTAGAATGAGTGGTTTGAAACTAGATATTACTCTCAAGAGGCTCTTTCTTATGGCTCACTGTATACTATTTATGTTGGTGAATCCTACCAAAGGTAGATTTCTTCCCAAAGTGTCTGTCCACTTTTGACATGGGATCTTTGCATGCCTTACATGTTTAATTGCAGGTTTTCACCATGGATTAATGTTTAGATGGACTCTTAGGTGGTAGAAACACAATTCTGTAGATTCCATGTGAATTTAGGATATCTCTCACTAACAATATCACTAGGCAGGGTGTCCTTGAAAATATTTTGCGGTTGAGAAGTGCCACAAGGTCTAATGCTTTGTACCTTATACTACAAGGGATAAACATGGTCTTCTTAGTTAGATTATCTTCTATGATCTTTTGGCTATTTTGTTTAGAAATTTAAGGAAAGTGTATGGAAAAGTGATATGTATTAAGTCCAAGAGTTGTACAAGGATAATCCTCAAACTAACCAAGAGATGGATCTATGCAATTAATTTAAGAATTATGTTGAAAAGGGAATGGAAATGAAAAAACTGCACAAGCAGCATTCCACATTCATTAGAGACAAGAGATAGCTGAATAAACCTCCTTTATTCATCTTCAATAGGGCAGGATACATAAGAGTGCAATGCTGGACTTATGGACCAGATTGAATTATCACTATAGACCAAATCCTGTGAATATTTGTATGGCATTGGGGCTGTATCTAAAAAAGGAAAACCATTTGTCCATGCATGGCTTAGAGCTGGATGTCCATTTTATTCTGATGGGCTGAGTCCTAACAAGGATTATGTGGCGTCAAGAGTGTATGTAGATGATGAAGTTTTGTGTAGCCAACAATTATCACTATTGAGTTACTTCTCTCTGAATGATGACTACAAGATCCAATTGACAATTATATATATTAAAATTGTTCAGTTTTACAAAATGAACTTTCCCTTGAGCTTCTTGATCATGTGGTCCCAATTTGCAATTTACCTTGTATCCTTCTTAATGTGTTCATTTTCCACAATGTTGCACCACCATAAATCATGCCCCTTCAACTTCAGGCTTGCACATGTCTTTTAGGGTCTTCAATTGACTCAAATTTATCAACTCTTTGGATTCAAACTTCTTGAACATGTTGGAAGATCAAACCTTGGTTTGCTTTCGACTAGCATTATGGCTTCCACTAACTCATCTACCAAGGTGACTTCCTCTTGAAAGTTGAGGTCTATTGGTTCGATTGTGACTACATCATCCTTCTCATCCTCGCTAATGTCCTTCATCATGGTTGCTTGTCTTCATTGTGCACTCTCCATGATGTCAAGCCTTACCTAAAGGGCTCTCAACTTATCAACAAGGTTTGTCACATGTGCTATGCCACCTTATGTTTTCCTACCTCTTTTTTCCTTGATGGACTATAGATCCTCTAGCCACCTACAATGTGACATGTGCACAAATGCACTTTGTTATGGAGCTCACACAATTCTCACTTGTAGGATTCCACTCCCACTCTTATACTACTTCATGCAAATCACAAGTGAGTTAGATGAAAAATTGGCTAATAGTTGTCCAGAGTGACACAATGAAAGAATGAGAGGAAAGGAAGAGAAGTGAAGAATAATTAAAACACATTCCATAAATTGTTGCAGAAGAAATGTACATCCTATAAGCCGCTCCAAAATTGATGGAACCCAACCAACCTATGCTACCCAACCCAATGAGAATAACCAACTAAGTTGCAGCAACTCTCCATGGTATAATCTATCGCCTTTTATACAAGCCTAGCTATGTCTAAGAATCACTTTGTACTCACCCTTAGCTCCAACTCTCATCATCTTCACTCATCAAAATTATTTAAAGGTGACCCTTGGTCTTCTAATCATGTGTAGATAATAGAAGAGTTGATCTTACTCAATGTCCGTGGTCCAAAGTAACAACTTCAAGAAGTGCTATGTAACAATCAATCCATAGATGAGGAAATTAAAAGGTTGCTTCATGCACCACATCTCTATAACCAAAGCTTCAAACAATCATATGCTTCACTCTCTCTACATACGACCATATCCCACATCTCTATATCCAAAGCTTCAAGCAACCATATGCTTCACTCTCTCTACATACGACCATATCCTTCTCTCTCCCTCTCTCACTCTCCATCTAATTGTACGCTTCACTCTTTGGTGGGCCATATGCTTCGCTCTTTGGCAATAGTTTCACAAGGATTCACTTTGTCTTTTATGAAGGCAAGTGTTTGCTTTAGCCTATGTGCCGCATGCAACACTAATGACACAACCAATGGCCTTTGCAGTAATGTTGTAGATTACTTAGGCTTCCAAACACACTCAATCAAAACCACACGCCAAAACCCATGATGCACACTACAAACCAAAACACAACTACTCCATTGTGTGGACCAACCAAAATTGTACAAAACGAAAGGAAACCTGGAATCAAGTTGACCCCTAGGATGCTCTTGCATTAGACACCTCAACGGAAAAGTTTGTGAGCTTGGTGCTTACAAAATGGATTGTGTGGAATCTAGATCACTGATTCCCAAACACACTCAATCAAAACCACCACCAACACCCATAATGCACACTTCAAACCAAAACACAAGTAGTCCATTGTGTGGAGTCTGGACCAACCAAAATTGAACAAAATGAAAGGAAACCTAGATGCAAGTCGATCCCTAGGATGCTCTTGCATTAGACACCTCAAGGGAAAAGTTTGTGAGCTTGGTGCTTACAAAATGGATTGTGTGGAATCTAGACGACTGATTCAACTACCCAAGACAACTTACTTCAACTTCTATTAACCACAAATCTTCTTGCAGCCCCTTACCCTTCCAACAAATGAGATATTCTTTGTACTCGTTTTGCTAGGTCTCTTTTCCAATATGCTCATCAAGGATTTGTACCATTTCATTTCACTATTTTTTTGGTATCTTCCTTTTCTAATCAATGTTGTCTTGTGGTTGCACTTCTACATCAATTCATTCATCTTGCGTAGAAAAAGAGTAAAGAATAAAGATCAAACACCTTGATTATTAGGGAGATATCCAATCCTTCAAGCAACTTGATTTCAATAGATGATTATGATCCAATTGGTTACACAGGAAAAAGGGTTATAAACACTCTTTATGTTCAAATTGTTCAATCTATCTTTGTTGTTGTTGGACATGAAATATGATGTGTCAATTGATGATGTGGATTGTGTCGATGATGTGACTTGGTTTTGGAGCCCAACGTGCCAATGGTGCAATTTGCAGTATTATTCACAAAAGGTACGAACTGGTTTCAATTCTTGGATCTTCATTCTCAGCAGATTCCAAATGAGTTTGTGAACTAGGCTTCCAAGTTTTCCTACAAGGTGTTGTCTACAATATCATCATCAGTTTGGAAAATCTTCCCTAATGTTACTTGATTCTTACTTATTTTCCTTGTCATCGAGAAGACTACTTTTTTCTTTTGGGGGGGAAGATGTAGCTAGTTTACAATGCCTATTGTTATGTTTTGATAATATGGTTTATCCGACTATGTATTAATTGTTAGTTAGCTTCAGGTGGTTATAAGAGTTAGTTGACAATTGTGTTCCTCTTGGCAATTGTCGAGTTATTTAAATAGATTTTGTATCATCAAGGAAAGGAGGATGATCTAGTTGGATCAACTCAGATCCTTGGCTGACCATCTCTGGTCTACTTCTGTAATAAATTTATGTGCGAATAAAGATATACTTGTACTCCTTTATCTAGTATGCATTATTAATTCTGTTCATTATTTCAAGTATTCATTTTATCGGATAGGAGGGTAAACAAAATGTTGGTTGGTATTTGGCAAAAATTGAGGACCATTTATATTGTTTGCTAGATATTTCTCCTTTTGAGGGTAAGTGTAGTAATAGTTTGTGGCCTATTAAAATTTCGATTTCATGGATCACTACAAATAATTCTTGGTCAAGAGGGTATCCCATTTTAGCACCGTCCTTTTTTATACTTTCTTATGGTATTATTTATCCTCCTAGGAAAGTACTACCATTATTGTGTGCCTGCTAGCATCTTATGGTCTGTGAATGGTTTTTCAGGGTTTGGTAGTTCTGAACTTCTAGTATTCAAGCTTTGATTAATACTTTCTGAAGGATATCAATGATTTCTGTTGTCTCTCTCTACTTGAGTCCTTGTTTCCTTAATAATTCTTTCAAGGTTAAGGCTATGTTGGAGAAGCCAATAGAAAATTTTACTAGAGAAAGCCTGCAAGTCCGAGGAGCTCCAGATCTGTAATCTTTTCATCAATTTCATCCAATCATAGATCTTCAAGGAGATACAAAATGTGGATTTCTTTCCCTTCCCATACCAAGTTGTCTTTAGATTCTTTTTAAGAATAATTTCACTCTCTTTGACACATTGTACCCAAGAGCGATATTTCTCAGTTTGTAATTAATACTTTTTAAATATTTAATTAGTGCAAAGTGTGGAAACAATTTTCAAGATGGTTTTAAATTTTCAATTCAAATTTCTGAATGAATCTCTGTCACTCAGATGGCTGCATGGGATTACAACTTTCATTGAGCCATGGTAATTTTCATTTTGCATATTGTTTTCTGTCATCTAGGTCAAATTTGAAATGTACAAATTTAAGGAATACATACGAGATTACCTTTGCACCAGTAGAAGACAACGCAAGATCACTTCAATCATTTTGCTCAGCATTGTTTACCCAATATTTTTAGATACAAGTACTGAGCGACCTAAGTTGCAAGCAGCACTGTTAAAGTTCCACTTCATGCAGTTTTTAGTTAATTTTTAATGCTTAATACAAATACAATTGTTAATGTCTCAGGCAATATGTGTATGGTAGTAGCATGAATATTCAATGTTTTCATACCAAGAAGATTATTTATTGTGGTGGTTAATGTTATCTGTTTTTGAAGATTGAACTTGCTTCAGGAGAGCAAGTTGCAAGCCTACAGCCTCAATTTGATGAAATTCGTAAATGCAGTGGTGGAGGGGTCATTGTAACAGGTCTTGCTCCCCAGCAATCTGGATTTGACTTTTACTCTCGTTTTTTCTGTCCAAAATTTGGCATTAATGAGGTAGGGAATTTGAAGTTTCAAGGTGAAATGGAGTGTTCTTCTCATACAAATGTTGTTTATTTTGAAATTTTGAAAATATTATTTGTATGGCACTAATAGAAAAATCTTCTGAACTAGAAATTTATGTCAAACTTTAGTTATATTGTGTGTTGTATGATAATCCTTATTTGATGAATAACTGAAAAAGCAAATAATGATAGATACAATAAGTATCATTGGTTCCTTAGCATGAATTTTGAATTAAAAAATGCTGCTTCATTCATAAGATGATGAAATACTGTGAAAAAGAAAAATAATCCGCAACATTGAATTAAAATTTGACATAAATTTCCTGTGAGATTCAAGAGATCTTCATTTTGCTTTGATCCTAAGGACAGGGTGAATTTACTCATAACAAACTCTTGTATTTATGTGAGAACTATCTTATTAGTCAGCGTTTAACTTGAGAATTTGTGAAAGTGATTCCTTTTCTAGTCTCTTAGAATCTTACTTGTGTATTACGTTTTCTCTTCACCTTTCAGGACCATGTGTGTGGTAGCGCCCACTGTGCATTGGGACCTTATTGGGCCACAAAGCTTGGGAAAACCCATTTAGTTGCTCACCAGGTAAATTGTACTTTTAATGATAGGTGTAGATAGGAGTTGAGCACATGGAGGATGCTTGTAGCTAGTAATAATTAGATACCAATCTCTCTTTGTAGTTTATAATTTGATTTATTTTTTAGGCAAATGCCTGATTGCCTATACATGAGATTGTATTTATGTTTGCCTTTTTATTGGATGCCTCAAATATCTCATAGTTTGGGCGGTGTCTGAATTTACTCAATCCTTCTGTGAATCAGGCATCAAAGAGAGGTGGGAAGTTGGTCCTTCAAGTGGAAGAGGACGGAAAACGTATTCTTATACAGGGTGAAGCTGTTAAAGTCATGTCAGGCATTCTTTCAGCTTAGGTCAAGGAAATACGAGAGTGCAAAGATGTTGATAAATATCATTATAATATGGCTAACCATTGTGGTATAGTTAAAGTCCTATAGTCATCAACTTACACTGATTTCTGGCGAATTACCTGTCATGTCACAAATTTATTTTCAATACTCATTAAAATCTCTAATTTTTTCTATTTCAAAACTGCTACTGTAAACAGTTGTGATATACTTGCTATAAATATTCCCAATTTGGGTGGTAGAAAGTCTTTTTCATTTACAAAATTTTAATTTTAGTTGACTGGCAGGATGGTAGAGCACACGGACATACTAGCATACCACCATAAGGGCTTGAAAAATCAAGTAATTTTCAGCCTTGGGTGTTAGGAGTAGACAACAGTGACTTAGTCTAGCGATTTAGTCTAGCTTAGCTTAGAGCAATGACCATCTGAAAAAACATGACCATAAATGTTCTGGCATAAAGACCAAAAAATTAGTTTATAACCATGTCAAGAATGTGTTGTCGTAATGACAAATTTTAGTTTATAACCATGGCAAGAATGTGTTGGCATGATTACACTTACAAAGAACACAACCATCCAATTCCTTTCTATCACTTCAGCTGAAAGACTGTTCTATACCAACCTTATGAAGCCCACATTTTACAGCAAACCTTTGGTGAACTACTAGCAACCCCAAGACTCAATATTGAAAGAAGCACACCATTGAGTTTGCGGTGTCCAAAAAAGTTAGTTTGATCTTTTGATGTGCCCAAATTAGCTATATTTGTAAGTATTTGAAGTTTGGAAGTGCATGCCAGATCTGATGGGTGTTTGCTTCTTTAGAGTATTTTGTGTCAAATCTAACACCACCATTGCTTTCAAATGGCCCGAGAACCCATAAATAGATTATCAAATCAGTGAAATTGGAGTACTTTTGCTTGCTCTTAAGATTTTGTCTCCTCCTTTTCTATACAAATAGGATTACACTTGTATAGTACCTACTTGGAACTATTACAATGATTGTTTGGTGGTCCACCACTTGCACCTTTTGCTTGCAACCAACAATGTTGTCTTTGTGACCTTTGCTCCACTCTCCTACCATTGGTAACACCTGCTTGCCCGCCCATAGAGTATTTAACAAAGATTCCCACCAAAATAATTGTTTGCCTTACATTGTGGTTTCGTACTTGAAAAGCGTAGATTTTATTTTGAATTGAACAGTTTTAGAGTATGATGTGGTTTTAGGCTTAATTGATTATGGTATTAAAATATTCCACGGCATAGAGAATATTTTATAATTTTTATAATATTCTATTTGTTGACATCATCTTGCATCACGCTAATATTAGCATCCCTTCCCTTCAAACTTGACCCCTCTCTTGTCTGAAATTTAGACGATTCATTCTAAGTTGTATCAACTCTATCTTATAAGCAATTTTTTGATCTACAATAATTTTTAAGAGCTTGATAGTGGCGTAGGTTTCTAAATTTTCTAAAAATTGCACTCACAAGTGATTCTAAGTAGTTCTCATTTTGTGAACTTCCAAGACTTTGTTTGGGCTAATAGAGTACTATTTTTGGGTGTAATATTTTAAAAGGGCATAAATTTTGATACACTTCCTTTTAAAACAATTTGATCAATCTTGTTCTTTCATAAAATTGTACTTTTAGCTATGTGGCCTAATTTGACATTTATAATACATTGAGATCAAGACTACTTCGCTAATTTGGAAAGTGAAAAATACAAAAATGGTAATATAAATTGTCATCATCATAAATTATTGGGCGTCTCATTGTTTTGTGACTTTGGGGGTAATCTTATTATTTTGGATTTACTTTTGTTGGTTTCTTTATTGAGTAATTGTGGGGGAGATAATGAGGTATCTCACTCTCTCTTCTTTCCATTTGATTATTCTACATAATCCTCCTAAATTATGGAAGGTCAAATGTGGTTACTACGAAAAGAAAAATCATGATAAAAATGAATTCTTTCTAAAACAAATTAATAAGTTGAAGTAAATTCTTTAGGATAGTCATAGTAGTATGTTAGATTCTTATAATCTAGTATTAACACATATATTAGGTATTCATACCGAGACATCTTGCAAGGACACATAATTTAGGGATGTGTAGTGTATTCAAATGAAATGCATTGAGATCTCTTTTCCATCATTTATTCTCCCTTTGGATCTAAGTGTTGCTTCGTTAATGGCTTCCAATGATTCATTGTAGTAGGTTCATATCAATCTTTTTGATCCACTATTGACGACACTCATATCCTCTTTGATGTTAACTCCTACGAAGTTGCATCATCTACATATGTCACGAGGGCACATTTAGACCCTCATGTTCTTTCTTAGCCCACATCTAATTCTACAGTTGTTACCTTAATTTTGGTCCTCACCCTCAAAATTGACACCCCCATTTGAGTTTTTGGTTAAGTTTATAAGTCGGGCGGTGTTTTATGAGGTCTTGCTAACTTGGGCGGTGAATTCACTAGTTCATCTAACCTCCCTTTCTATCGCCCTTTGTTAATTTGTTCTTTATTTTCTCACGGGTGGTGTTTTATAACATTGGTGTAACTCCCCGAGCACTCTAAGTCTTTAGTTTGGATGGTTGGCAGTCTATACTCGTAGTTCGAGAACTGTCTGAGAAGACCACCAGCAACCAAGTTTCAAAGCTTTCAAGTTTGAGCAGGAGTTTAGGTGATTTTCAAAACCATCAGCGGTTTCTTGTTTAGTTTTGTGAACTTCCCATTTTACCGCTCAAGAACTTTTTAGAAGAAATTAAGGGGGCAACAGTGCAGTTTGTTTTGTTAAGATGCATTCCAACTCTAAACGACAAACCCATTGATGGAAAAAGGAATACAAATTGATGCCATTGAAGATACAACAAATAGAATTAAAAAATAGAATTGCTCAAAGTGACAATGCAAACACCAGAATATCAAAATGTTGTAATATATATATATATATATATATATATATATATATATATATATATATATATATATATATATATATATATATATATCAATGGCATTACAAAATCTGTTTGACTACAAAAATTGGGGGTATCCAAATGATATTTTCTTCAGGCACACAAGGCAAATAAGCACACAAATTCTTTCAATCACCACCTAGAGGCACTCTATCTGGGTTGGTGATAGCAGATTCTCATGGGATTGCAAGCATTGGGCAAACAACCCCATGTGATATCTCACCAGCTCCGCACGGAGAAGGGTCATAGCTTCCTCAGTGGCTTCATTCTGAGTGGCAGTCGCGATGCAGATAGCATCACCAACCAGTTCGCTTTGTGGGTAGTTGTTGAGCCTGACGATGGCTACATTAACTCTAGTGAAACTCAAGCCTAACCAAGCGCTTTGTTGCCCTCATTCCCTAGTTTTGACATCTAAAGGTACGAATGACAATATACACAAAATGCTCGAGGAGCGAGGCATTGTGTACATGCACTTGATTCAGGAATGCTTCTCCGAGTATACTAGACAACACCTCCTCTTCTATCTCACTTTGGATGATGAAGACTTCTCTCAGCTGGTCGAACAATCGCCTGTAGAGGGGACTGCACTCGATCTCCTCAATGACGATGAAGTAATTCATGGACACTCCATCACTCTGAGCACTTGCCATGTTGGATACTTTAGGATGGTGTAATGTGATTGTCCCTGTTGAATTTATAGAAGGTTGGCAAGACATTTGAGCTGAAGATTGATCATATGATAGGATGGCAATGTGGTTGAAATTAATTGTTGATGTGACCAAGATTTAATTTATATTCCAAATTGATCTTTTAGTTGGACAATTTGCATGTGCAATTCCATTGCACCTCTGAGATAGCTATTAAATGCTTAGTTTGTGAAGCATGCTAATTGCAAAAGAATTGATGACCATGGGGCAGGAATTAAAGCAAGAAATGTTCGGTTACCACCTAATGTCATTGGCGATGTAATCATTTCGACCATTTATTATTTCCCTACTATCGTTTTTCAAGATGGACAGTTAAATGGCAAGAAAACATTGCTATGTTTAGCAACTGATTAGTAAATGTCAAAGAGAGGATAAGGACCCCTATATCTGGGTGGAGAAAGACTTAGTGAGAGTATGAATTTTGGAGAGGACAATGTGTTGTAACCAGAGAAGAATAGTTTATTCTGATTTTGAGTATAAATCATATTGCAATAACTCACAATATGTGAGTTGTGAGTCTTGAATGCAGTGTTGTTGTACTGGTTTGTGTACCATGTGCATAATAAGAGTATATTTTTTTGTGAGAAATCTCCTCTATTGCATATAATTCATTTATTGCAATTATGAAGCTTTTCTATTTTCATTACATTGGTTATTCATCATTTATTCATCATTTCAGTATGTGTGCTAGTTGATTAATAACTCTCTTAAGATTTACTTCGCATTAGCATCATTCTTATGAGTTGATGTTTTTAGCCTTTATTTCTTTCTGGTTAAAAGCATATTGATTATCAATTAAATCATACGAGGGAGTTGTACCTCTAAAATTCAAAGGAAAGTCACAAATGCATTTGTGACATTTCTAGAGTTGTTAGCGGCTTGGCCCCAGTGCATTACGGGTTATGGAGTTAATGATTCAAGTTATATTTCTAAAAGGCCAATCCATTTGCTAATATATTTTTGGCGACTCCATTGGGGAGAATGGATTGTAATCTTTGATAAGTTGCCATTGTGTCATACACCAAGAGGGTTCTTCCCCATAATGATGTATTTCCTATACTTCAACCTAACTTAGATTGGATGCAGGCAGAACGAGAGGATATCATATCACAATTAAATACATTTGCTTGGAGGTACAAAAGGAGTGCAACAAATTATATGCGAGCCAATTTTGTCTTGGAAGAAGAGTGGGCCTGACGTCCACCTAGACCTGTGATTGAACGCCCTCCAAGGTTAGTCTTTGAATATTACAACAATCCACCCCACCATCCTAATCAACACACAAATCAATGTCCTAATCAACATCTAAATCAAAACCCCAATTAGCCACAAAATTCCCTTCCAGC
>VDFB02390948.1:0-25111 GCA_007258455.2 Sequoia sempervirens | reverse complement strand
AACTGCTACTGTAAACAGTTGTGATATACTTGCTATAAATATTCCCAATTTGGGTGGTAGAAAGTCTTTTTCATTTACAAAATGTTAATTTTAGTTGACTGGCAGGATGGTAGAGCACACGGAGATACTAGCATACCACCATAAGGGGTTGAAAAATCAGGTAATTTTCAACCTTGGGTGTTAGGAGTAGACAACAGTGACTTAGTCTAGCGATTTAATCTAGCTTAGCTTAGAGCAATGACCATCTGAAAAAACATGACCATAAATGTTCTGGCATAAAGACCAAAAAAATTAGTTTATAACCATGTCAAGAATGTGTTATCATAATGACAAATTTTAGTTTATAACCATGCCAAGAATGTGTTGGCATGATTACACTTACAAAGAACACAACCATCCAATTCCTTTCTATCACTTCAGCTGAAGGACTGTTCTATACCAACCTTATGAAGCCCACATTTTACAGCAAAGCTTTGGTGAACCAGTAGCAACCCCAAGACTCAATATTGAAAGAAGCACACCATTGAGTTTGCAGTGTCCAAAAAAGTTAGTTTGATCTTTTGATGTGTCCAAATTAGCTAGATTTGTAAGTATTTGAAGTTTGGAAATGCATGCCAGATCTGATGGGTGTTTGCTTCTTTAGAGTATTTTGTGTCAAATCTAACACCACCATTGCTTTCAAATGGCCCGAGAACCCATAAATAGATTATCAAATCATTGAAATTGGAGTACTTTTGCTTGCTCTTAAGATTTTGCCTCCTCCTTTTCTATACAAATAGTACAATTGTAAAAATAAAAAAATAATTGTGTAGAAGTACACAAGATTACACTTGTATAGTACCTACTTGGAACTATTACAATGATTGTTAGGTGGTCCACCACTTGCACCTTTTGCTTGCAACCAACAATGTTGTCTTTGTGACCTTTGCTCCACTCTCCTACCATTGGTAACACCTGCTTGCCCACCCATAGAGTATTTAACAAAGATTCCCACCAAAATAATTGTTTGCCTCAAATGGTGGTTTTGCACTTGAAAAGTGTAGTTTCTATTTTGAATTGAACAGTTTTATAGTATGATGTGGTTTTAGGCTTAATTGATTATGGTGTTAAAATATTCCATGGCATAGAGAATATTTTATAATTTTTATAATATTCTATTTGTTGACATCATCTTGCATCACGCTAATATTAGCATCCCTTCCCTTCAAACTTGACCCCTCTCTTGTCTTAAATTTAGACGCTCCATTCTAAGTTGTATCAACTCTATCTTATAAGCAATTTTTTGATCTACAATAATTTTTAAGAGCTTGATAGTGGTGTAGATTGTTTTTTAATTTTGGTTTCTAAATTTTCTAAAAATTGCACTCACAAGTGATACTAAGTAGTTCTCATTTTGTGAACTTCCAAGGTTTTGTTTGGGCTAATAGAGTACTATTTTTGGGTGTAATATTTTAAAAGTGCATAAATTTTCATACACTTCCTATTAAAACAATTTGATCAATCTTATTCTTTCATAAAATTGTACTTTTAGCTATGTCGCCTAATTTGGTATTTATAATACATTGAGATCAAGACCACTTTGCTAATTTGGAAAGTGAAAAATATAAAAATGGTAATATAAATTATCATCATCATAAATTATTGGGGGTCTCATTGTTTTGTGACTTTGGGGGTAATCTTATTATTTTGGATTTACTTTCGTTGGTTTCTTTATTGAGTAATTGCGGGGGAGATAATGAGGTATCTCACTCTCTCTTCTTTCCATTTGATTATTCTACACAATTATCCTAAATTATGGAAGGTCAAATGTGGTTACTACAAGAAAAATCATGATAAAAATGAATTCTTTCTAAAACAAATTAATAAGTTGAAGTGAATTCTTTAGGATAGTCATATTAGTATGTTAGATTCTTATAATCTAGTATTAACAAATATATTAGGTATTCATACTGAGACATCTTGCATGGACACATAATTTAGGGATGTGTAGTGTAGTCAAATGAAATGCATTGAGATCTCATCTCCATCATTTATTTTCTCACATGTGGTATTTCATAGCATTGGTGTAACTCCTTGAGCGCTCTAAGTCTTTAGTTTGGATGGTTGGCGGTTTGTACTTGTAGTTCAAGAACTATCTGAGAAGACCGTTAGCGACCAAGTTTCGAAGCTTTCAAGTTTGAGCAGGAGTTTAGGTGATTTTCAAAACCATCAGCGATGTCTTGTTTAGTTTTGTGAACTTCCCATTTTACCGCTCAAGAACTTTTTAGAAGAAATTAAGGGGGCAACAATACAGTTAGTTTTGTTAAGAAGCATTTCAGCTCTAAATGACAAACCCATTGATGGAAAAAGGAATACAAATGGATGCCATCGAAGATATGACAAATAGAATTAAACAATAGAATTGCTCAAAGTAACAATGCAAACACCAAAATATCAAAATGTTGTAATTTTATTATGGATTACAAAATTTGGGGATATCCAAACGATATTTTCTTCAGGCACACAGGGCAAGCATAAGCACACAAATTCTTTCAACCACCACTTGGAGGCACTCTATCTGGGCTAGTGATAGCAGATTCTCATGGGATTGTGGGAATTGGGCAAACAACCCCATGTGATTTCTCACCAGCCCCGCAAGGAGAAGGGTCATAGCTTCCTTAGTGGCTTGGTTCTGAGTGGCAGTCGTAATGTAGATAGCATCACCAACTAGTTCGCTTCATGGGTAGTTGTTGAGCCTGATGATGGCTACATTAACTCTGTGGTGAAACTCAAGCCTAACCAGGTGCTTCGTCACCTTCATTCCCTAGTCTTGATGTCTAAAGGTACGAATGACAGTATACACAAAATGCTTGAGGAGCGAGGCATTGTGTACATTCACTTGATTCAAGAATGCTTCTCTGAGTATACTACACAACACCTCCTCTTCTATCTCGCTCTGGATGATGAAGACTTCTCTCAATTGGTTGAACAATCGTCTGTAGAGGGGACTGCACTCGATCTCCTCAATGCCGATGAAGTAATTCATGGACACTCCATCACTCTGAGCACTCGTCATGTTGGATACTTTAGGATGGTGTAATGTGATTGTCCTTGTTGAATTTATAGAAGGTTGGCAAGACATTTGAGTTGAAGATTGATCAGATGATAGGATGGAAATGTGGTTGAAATTAATTGTTAATGTGACCAAGATTTAATTTATATTCCAAATTGATCTTTTGGTTGGACAATTTGTATGTGCAATTCCATTGCACCTTTGAGATAGCGCTATTAAATGATTATTTTGTGAAGCATGCTAATTGCAGAAGAATTGATGACCACGGGGCAGGAATTAAAGCAAGAAATGTTTGGTTACCACCTAATGTCATTGGCGATGTAATCATTCTGACCATTTATTATTTCCCGACTATCAATTTTCAAGATGGATAGCTAAATGACAAGAAAACGTTGCTATGTTTAGCAACCGATTAGTAAACATCAAAGAGAGGATAAGGACCCCTATATCTGGGTGGAGAAAGATTCAATGAGAGTCTGAATTTTGGAGAGGACACTGTGTTGTAACCAGAGAGGAATAGTTTATTCTGATTTTGAGTATAATTCATATTGCAATAACTCACAATATGTGAGTTGTGAGTCTTGAATGTAGTGTTGTCATACTAGTTTGTGTACCATGTGCATAATTAGAGTATATTTTATGTGAGAAATCTCCTCTATTGCATTTAATTCATCTATTGCAATTATGAAGCTTTTCTATTTTCATACATTGGTCATTCATCATTTCAGTCTGTGTGCTAGTTGATTAATGACTCTTAAGATTTACTTCGCATTAGCATCATTCTTATGAGTTGATGTTTTTAGCCTTTATTGCTTTCTGGTTAAAAGCATATTGATTATCAATTAAATCATACGAGGGAGTTGTACCTCTAAAATTCAAAGGAAGGTCACAAATGCATTTGTGACATTTATAGAGCTGTTAGCGGCTTGGGCCTAGTGCATTATAAGTTATGGAGTTAATGATTCAAGTTATATTTCTAAAAGGCCAATCCATTTGCTAATATATTTTTGGCAAATCCATTGGGGAGAATGGATTGTAATCTCTGATAAGTTGCCATCGTGTCATACACCAAGAGGGTTCTTCCCCATAATGATGTATTTCCTATACCTCAACCTGACTTAGATTGGATGCAGGCAGAGTGGGAGGATATCATATCACAATTAAATACGCTTGCTTGGAGGTACAAAAGGAGTGCAACATATTATATGTGAGCCATTTTTTTCTTGGAAGAAGAGTGGGCCTGATGTCCACCTAGACCTATGATTGAACGCCCTCCAAGGTTGGTCTTTGAATATTACGATGATCCACCCCACCATCCCAATCAACACCTAAATCAATGTCCTAATCAACATCTGAGTCAACACCCCAGTTAGCCACAAAATTCCCCTCCAAGTCATCCGCCACCTAGGAATTGACCTAGGGGTACCCACCCCCTTTTACTCTATTAGGAGTTGGCGACTTTGAATACCTATGGCTTCAATTCCCTGGGTTAACAATATTGGACCTTTTTCCCTATCATAATGCAATGACTTGCCACATGGTTCTAGAAAAAGATTCCCAAATTCTTTGGTAAAGGCACACAAGATTCAGAGGAACATATTCTACTGAAGACTATAGTAAGTGGGATTCTGGGAGTTCAAGAAGATTTTTTCGTAAGGTTGTTTGTTGATAGTTTAGTTGAAACTTCAATTCCATATAAGATCCTTTTGGTAGAAGTAGGTACTTCCCCATTAGAGGTATTGATGATAACTCAAATGTTATCTAAAAATGGTTAAAAATATGGATGACCATTACTAGTTCATGATGGTCATGGGGGAGGAGCTAAGTTAGAGGAAGAAGATGTAGATAAAATAAAATAACAAATAGATGAGTGAATGAAACATTAAATTTCAAGAATGTCTAAACACCAATGAGGAAATAAAGGAAGGTGATAGAGAAATTTAGGATTATCATGTGGATAAAACAAATTGGTCGAAAGAAAGTGTATTGTTTCAAAGAGTTTAACCCCACATAGGAGCATGGTGAAACGACATGCATGTGAGCTACAATTAAGGGGAAAGTGAAATTTTAAATTGTCTAGTTGAGAGTTGGATCTTAGGTGTGAGATTGGTAGATGAAATATACCTAAGGAAGAATGGGAAATAGGAACTTGCTTATTTGCAATAAGGGGTAGTGGAGATAGGATGACATTTCATCATGCAATGCACAACCTACAAGGATATTTGTATCTAATATGAAATCAATTTGAAAGTGGGTAACCTAATCACCTTATTTGAGGAATCAAGACTTACCAAAATTACACATTTTTTTATCAAGATCCATAGTAAAAGATCCAACATGGAAAAGAGAAAATATTTTAGGGCTACAACTCTTGATCCCATTTTTATTTAATGTAGATAATAGAAGATGTCATTTTTTGTTGTTTGTGTAAATTTCATAGGGTATCTCCTTACCTTAGTCATATATGAAAATAGAAACAACGATTCTCTATACAAATTGATAATATACCCACTCTCAACCACATTTTAAATTTCACAACTTACATCATCTACATCAAATTTAAAGGAAAATTCATGATCTTGTGCCCTATTTCATTTCTTGTTCCTTATCTGAGTAGGATAATGAGGTATGAAGAATGATATAGAACACAAATAAGAATCTTTTTTACATGAATTAAACTCTACAGATCTTCAAAGCTTAAGAAGAATATCTTCACAATACATATTGAGATATTGTACCTTGAAATCTACAAAAAAAAAAAAAAATTAAGCAAAATGTCTTAAAAATTTCCTCTTTGAAAACTAGAAATTTCCCTTTACAACTCATGACTTTTGATATTAAAAGAAACTAATACAATGAAAGCAACATATAAAAATTAAGAGGAGGAAGAGTTGGAGATTGAAGAGTTTGAGGCTCGGGTCGATGAAGATAGTGAGGACATGGAATTTGAAGAGACAACTTACGATATGGGAGAGGAAGAAATGGAGGAGGAAAAAGAAGATAATGAGGAAGATGTTGAGATAGAAGAACCAAGGAATAAAATATTGAAAGCTTTTGAAATTGCGAACAATGTTAAAGATACTAACGCTATTGATGATTCTAATATCGACTTTCTTAAAAGCAGGTTGACTTACATGTAGGTCTAGATGGATGATATGGAGAAAGCCATTATTACTCTGATGAGAGTAACTAATGGTCTCATGTGCAGGGCTATGGTTGGTGTTGTCTCAGGCCAAACCAAGATAAAAAAAAAAAGCTTAAGAAGATGGGAAAGACCGATGAAATGGACCAAGCCAAAGGTGAGGGACCTGACTGGAGGGAGTATATCTCCCAAATTGGAGAGTACTGGGACCTGATTGCTAAAGCCAAGTAATGGCTCTCTTTCTTTCTTTTGGTTATGGCTGCTTTGAATATTTTGGCACTCTGTTTTACTATATCGGACTACTATTTTAATATAGCTTTGTTATGGTTGAGAACATGCTAGACTCTAGTGGACCTTATTAATGGTCTTCATAGTATTAACTACTTTAGTAGTAGTACTATGTCTCTAAAAGCATATATTGGTTCTATGGTTACAATTTTTGATAATCGGCCTGTGTGCCACCCTAGTTGTTGTTGTTGTTTCTTGCTGCTGGTTGGTGCTATTTCCCCAACTTGTTTCCTTTTTTGAGTTTTTGGATTTGTAACCATGGGATTAGGGCCTTCCCTGCTTAATTAATCAAAAACATATAATTTCAAAATTACAACTCCATATGTTTAAAATATGACTATGCTGGAAAAAAATCAAAGCATGAAAGTTCACACCTGTTGTGGGTGCCATCACCATTGCTGACAATTTCTATATTCTACGCAATAGAGTTGCTTTAAATTGATTGGGCTTAACCAACACACTCTAAGGATTAACCACTTAGGTGGCTGATGTAGGGCCCATTCAATCTATTGCTTCCACCAACTCCCATTTTTGTTCCCCTTTAAAGTAGTCCAACAAACTGTAATGGTTAGCAGCCAGTTGCCCAATTCTTGCATATAAGCCAAATCAAATTCAAATCAATGTTGTTGCATTGCAGAAGTTTGAACAAATTAAAAGAAAGAGAGAATGTCATGGAATACAATTATTGTAGCGTGTTGGGTGAAAATTATGTAATCATCTTTTCGATAGATTACACAACTTGGACTTCAGCCACAACTATGTGAGATGTAAATCTCTCCTCTTGGAAAGGGGAGGCACCCTTCTTACTGCTAACAGAAGCGATAGTAAAACAAACAAGTAATTACAAAATGTACACAAAACTTACGAAGTGGGGGGGATGTGTTACATTCATCCTTCTCTCTTTTTTCAGAGAAGATGTTTACAATGCTTCACTATTGGAAGTTCACAATTCTTAACAACTTGAAACGATCAACTAGCAGTAATACCAATACCTCTATCTTGTCAAAGCAAAGCGTAGAGATACTAGAAGTAATTAACAATAAACAAATAAATTAAAAGGGAAAGCTCACAAAGGCACAAAGTCATTTCATAGCTTTATCAATGGTGGATCTGTGAAGAGTGTATCGTTTGTCACGTTAGAAGCACAAAGTCTTCTTAGATGCAGTAATTCCTTGAACAACATGAACAATTACAAGCGCAAAGTCTTGTAGATCATCCAACCAAATTATCAAAAAGCATGAACAAATTACAAGCACAAAGTCTTGTAGATCGTTCAACAATAGTATCCAAAGAGCATGAATAATTACAAGCACAAAGTCTTGTAGATTATTCAACCAAATGATAAACAAAAACACAAATGCAAATCTAAATAATAGATGCAACACAAAGTTTATATAAATCACTTAGAGTCCTTCAGATTTCATCACCTAATTACCACCAAATAAGATCAATTCATAAAAGTATCGAATCCAATGCAAAGTTTGGCTTGCAATCTTCTTCTTTATTGATCGAATTCCATTCACAAAGCATGAACACAAAGTTTCACAATTCTGCTTGAAAAAGGGCAGCACTTCGTTGCAAAATACTAAAGGATAAATTTACAATAGAAATCCCTCACATTATATAGAAAGGGAGATGAGCAAAATCAGGAAACTAATTGAGGAAATCAAGGAAAGTTAGGTGAGCGATTTTAGGAGATCTCACCTAACTTTGACCAAAGTTAAAGTGTAATTTGTTTTCAAAAGATTACATCTTCGAGCTTGGTGTAATTACAATTTACAAAAAGACATTTAAGATGTCAGGAAATATTTACAAGATGCATAAAGGGATGCACCGGAAATGTCTAACACTGGAGAATAGGAAGTTTTTTCATGTTTCTTTGCCTTGGGCGCAAAAGTCTTCATATTTCCTCCTGGTCTCTTGCACGAACTTCTCATCCGGACCAACGGTGTAATCCACAATGGTGTGAATTCTCGTGATCAATCTCATGGCAGATGAGTAAACCTTCTTGCACCTGTCAAGGTGCATTTTCAGGTTATCCAATGTGAGCCTTGTATCACAAATGACATTCAGTGAGGCTTCTGAAAAGTTTGAACTGTCAATCAATTACATGATGGCTTCTTTGAAGATTTGAGATATTTTTGTGGCTGGCAGGAAGATACGATTCTCCTCAAGAAGTTGACCGGGCAACTCTTTGATACCTTTCTCAAGAATACCACGATGTCCTTCGACATCTTCCTGTATTAGGTGGAGATCCTTTGTAAGAGATTGAATTACTTGAATTCAGTGTTTCAAGGATTCTCTTACCTCAACAAACTTTTCTTTGTCAGGAATTACCCCAACTTCCACCAATTTACTGAGCTTTACCTGTTTCATCTCTGACCATGACAACATGCATTTCTCCATATCTCTACGCTCCTGGGAAAGTACACTTTTCTCTTTATCAAGCTCTGTGGTGAGCTTGGCCAACAAGGTAGTTTTCTCATCCGCAACAATTATGATCTGAGATCCGTGTTCAATGATCTTCTCAACAAAATCATACAACACTCTGCCTTTGGAGGTGAACTTCTCAGCTTTCTTGATAGCTGGGTCTTCGATACTTACCATTGTCAGCGATTGTGCATTAGTTGGAGAACCTGCAAGTCTCTTTACAACAGTGGCATAATGCTCTGCCCTCTGTTTGTACATATTGCGAGCTTGCTCTACTTTATCTAGTCTTCCAGCCAAGATATCCAATGTCACTTGCGCATCGGCCTTTGCACTTTCATTGGTAACCTTGCCAAGCTAGACCTTTGTTACTGTGTAGTCTTCCATGTTGACATCACCTTCTTCATGTGGTGGTATGCCAATCTCTGCATACTTGTGGCCAGACTTATCAACGTTCAGCCTTGAGTATACCTTTTCCTTTTTCTTCCCTTTAGCCTTTGGAAGGACTATCTCTTCGAGGTCGAGCTCCTCCGAGGAGATCATTTGCTTCTTCCGCTTCGACACTTGAGATATTAGCCAAGGGGGAAGAAAGGAGGTGTGAACTTCTGGATTAACTGTCAATTCAGCCGTCATCGTTACTTATGAAGTTATTGTCACATCTGAAGTTACCATGGGTATCGTGACAATAGGAGAAGTGTCTATCATTATTGCTCCTGAAGTTTGCACATTGAGCTGATCATGCATTGACTCATTCATGAAACGATTGAATTCATTTTCAAAAGTGATATCATACGTTGGTGAAGACAGGCCAGAAATGGATGATGGAGGGCTTGACAGTATATCAACCATATGGATGCTTGTTACTGAGGGAGTATCAAGTGGGGTTGATGTTGCAGGGATAGTGGATATCTCAGCTGCAGGAATGCATGTGGTAGGAATAGGTGACGAGGGAACAAGAGGTGGAGGAGTTCTTGAATTTGGAGGGGTATGAGGAACATTGGAAGTCACAGGCGATGACGTTCTAGGAATTTCCTCAACTTCATTCTCAAGAGGAGAAGTAGTTATTTCTTGATCATGCCCGGGTTCCTGTTGATCACCCTCTTGTCTCTCTGATTCTGGTTCACCTTCAAAATCACCTTTAGATCCTTCTTCAGAATCTTCTTCAGACTCTTGCCCGCTTTCAGAAACCTCTTTTGCATCGGAGTCTGCTTCTGCTGAATCTTCATCTTCAGCGGATTGATCACTTGAAGTTCCTTCTTCATCGGAATCTACCTCCTCTGGGATAGATTTTTTACCTTTAGAGCAAGGTGGATTGGATTCCATGATTTCTGCCTCTGGGATGGACTGGGTATCTTTCTTGCCAACAGTAAACTTGATCCTGGGACCTCTTCGTGAAGAAGTGGGAACAACCGCTGATTTATTTTTGTTGCAGAGTTCTTGCTGTTGGCAAGCTTCTGCTTCAGATTCCTCTCCTTCCGAGTCTGTTCTAAAACTTTTCATTTCATAACCATGCTTATGTAGCCATTTTGCAATGTTGGCTAGGATTGGCTTCAATCTCTCTCTTATGCTGGTAATTTCTTTCCTAGACCATTGAATTGCAAGCAACGGTCTTTTAGCAATTTCTTGCTCATCATAGACAACATTCATGATATCACCAGGATCTACAAAATCCTCTGGTAGGTCAGCGATATCAAGGTCTCTGATCTGCTGAACAGTCAACCTGCAATAGTCCATTTTGTGAATGGCTTCTTCATCTCTGCAATCAGCCCAGATGTCCTCAAAACGGTACTTGTGATGATGACCTTTTTGTAATCTTTTTCTAACATCTCGGTAATCAAAATCAAACCTATACTTGTAGGTCTTGATTGTCATGATCTGCATTTCAACATAAATAGACTTAGCCTTTTGTGCAGTTGGGATAGTGTATTGGCCAATGGTCAGTGGGAACTTGAATCCATGCTTGTGGTTGTTTCTTCATTCTTTTTGCACTGACATCAACTGTCTGCATGTTTCCATGAGAACCCACTTATCCGAAGGATAACATGGCAGCATGTAAGGACAACCAGTGTAGCACCCTACTCTCAAGTAAGTAAACGTTGGGAATTGAAGAAATATGCATCCAACTTTACTTACCACCTTATATGCCTCATCAGATACTATCCTTTCAAGAGCTGGGTCAAAATTGAAAAGCAAAGGTGCAAAGAAAGCATCTATGACCCGCCTGAAGTGATGAAATCTTTCCTTCAGTTCCAATTGATAGAAAAATTTGTACACAAGTACCATCATCCGATTCCCTTTTATAGATAGACCTGGGAATTGTCTCATTACAGCGGCCGCGTACACCAGGTAAGAAGTCATATAGAATTTCAATGTGGAAGGAGCATTGATTAGTTGTTCATGTATTTCATCACTGATTTGTTTGCCCCAGTCAATGTGCACCTTTTGTCTTCTTATAATCCTGATGTATTCATACATCCAATCGTGAAAAGTGGACGATTTTGGCAAGCCTTTCACTCTGCTTAAAAATGTGATCATATCTTTGACGTCATCCTTGAAATCGCTTCGCAGGAGTCCCTTTGGCCATCTAGAAATAGATTGCCTAGGCTTCTTTAACCATTAAGCATTTATCAGGTTTTTAGCTTTGTTGGGATCAGCGTCAAAGACCTCTTGTGCTTTTTGCATAGAAATATCAATGTATTTTTCCATTTGAGGAACCTTAAACACAATGTCAAAGAAATCAGGTCGAGTCTTAGAATCTCGTGCCCAGAAGAATCAATCACACTTCTACTTTCTCTGATGTAGTGAGACGCCACTTGAAGAACAAACTCTGTATTGTGTGTGGCTGTAGGGAACATTGCTACCAAATGAAGGTTGTTGTGTACAATTGCTCTCATTGGATCAGGAAGAGGCTTCGTCTCTGTTTGCTTCACAAAATCAACCAAGTCTTGATGACCAACCATCGTGTCTTTTATCTCTTCCACCTTGGAGACTACTACAGTCGGTGGATGAACACCTTGATATTTGTACTTCATTTTGCCTTTTGCTTTCGAAGAAGACGGAGGTTTACTGGCAGTCATCAGAAACAACTAGAACTTTGATAACTCAGACTTTGAAAATCTTTGAAATGAGACTGCAAGGTGTTGAGTAAGAACAAACATTAGTCGTTAGGTAGCATGGGGATGCGCAAAACGAGCAACGATGATGGGAAAGCATGGAGTGGATGACAAGGCACACAAAACAATGCACAAAATGGAAGGAGCAAGGATCAGGGGTAAATCAGGTGAATTTGAAAGTTCATCTGGAAAAAATTGTAAAAAGTGTAAGGACGCTAAAATTCAGCGCTCATACATTTTTGGAAATTCAAATTTTGATGCAGGGGCGCTAAAAAATAGGGCTCCTGCACTTTTCATACTTAGTTTATAATTCAAAATGACAAGGCGCTAAATTTTAGCGCTTCTGCATCTGAAACATGGTTTTGGAAAACAGATGTAATGGTGCTTAAAAATAGCACTTGGGATTTCTTTGTGATATGAAATGCATGAATTCAAAAATTGTTTGTCTGTAAGGAGTTGCAATTAAAGTTCGTTTCATCGTTATTTGCAAATGTGGATATGACCAAGGAATTCTACTCACAAAGTATGAGTTTCTTCTTCTAGTTCGCAACAAAACACAATTGAAAGGGCGGCGAGGAAAGACAAAGACACACAAAAATGTTGGAGTGAATAGCAAGAGAAATGCGTTGAAAAAAAAACACAAGAGTTCCATTGCGTGAGGGTAAGAGGAAAAACGTGAGAGTAAGAGGAGAAAGCCACACAAAAACGCCATGAAAAGGAGGCAAGTGAAGAACACGCAAGATCCAAAACGAGAAGGGAGAAAGAGAAAACGTGTGATGGAGAAAACAAAAATGTGTATGTAAATCTTAGAAATATACAAAAACGAAATGGAGAATAAAGAGAAAGCAAGGGTAACAACTTACCAAGATGAAACGCGACAAACGCTAGAGAGAAGCTTCGAATTTCCAAAACACGTGATTGTAGCTTGAGAAGAACTCGCCCAGCAAGAAGAAAAGAAGAACAAAGACCATAAACAATGAAAATGGAAAAATAAAACACTTTTAAGTGAAAGAGAACATCGAAAACCTAACTCAAGTCAAGCAATAAATTTAGGCACGAAAGGTGGCACGATTGACGAAAAATGCAAAAATCATGAAGAAACGCGCCAAGGCCAAAAAATCATTAAGTGTGAGAAAAAAGTGTAATAGCGCACTTTTTTAGCGCTATTACATTTTTTGGAAATTTACTTTCATGTAGGGGCGCTAAATTTTAGCGCCCCTGCACTTTTCATACTTAGCCAAATTTTGGCTTGAGAGCAGGAGCACACTTTTTCAGTGCAACTGCATCTTTCGCAATTCGCTAAGTACAAACAGTGAGACTTTGCGAAGGGGCTCGTTTCGAAGGTCTTCACGAGGCAAACATGGGGGAATGCTTGAATTGACTATTCGAGGCTTTGGAATGCATTTTGAGGTGGCTTGAAAATCACTTCGTTATGAGTACTTGAACTTCACGAATCATAGGAAACGGACAAGTTTCGTAGGGGGTTATCCATGGAACGAGCGCTGCTAGATTCCGTGATAACACAGTTAATGGAAGGGGAATGCTCTGATAAACATGTATGCAAAATGTGGAAGCATAGATAAGGCACACAAATTGTTTGATTGAATGCCTCAAAGAAATGTGATCTCATGGAATGCTATGATTGCAAGATATACACAAAAATGGATTTGTTGAAAAGGCTTTAGGAACTCTCAAGAAAATGCAATGGGCAGGTGTAAAGCTAGACTTTGTAACATTTTCCTGCAATCTCCTTGCTTATGCCAAAATGTGAGCTTTGTAACAGGGTATAGAATTCGTCAAAGGACAAAGGATGAAAATTTTGTCAGATTTTGTAGTGGAAACTACCTTGGTATACATGTATGAAAAATATGGAAGCATAGACAAGGGGAATGAACTGCTTGAACTAATTGAAAAAGGTAAGTTTTCCCCATCCATTTCTTTTTGTTTCAAACCAATAATTGCTTGCAAAATGTGAAAGATAATTTTCCCCATCCTGATGATGGAATATGAATAGAGACTATGATCCATAAGGCTATTAAGAATATTTCACACATTTTCAGAAATATGCTAATGATGTTGGTGATTATAGAGTGTGGTGATAAATGTGAGGTGAGATGCGAGAAAGCTCAACTTAAATGGCGCTTAAATAATTGCAACGATTGTTGTAGGGTGTGCAATAGTGTTCCAAACAAGTATTATGGTAATAAGGATTAATGTCTAATATCAATATCAATAATATGAACTACCATTAATTCTTACATAAAAATTATTTTTCATTAACACAAATGCCTAGCACAATTAGAATAATTTATAGATTAACAATACCACCCTCTAATTAATGAATCTAAATATTAAAACTATTTAAGGTGTATCATGAAATTTAGAAATATATTTTAGATGGATTTCATATTGTCCTTCTTTATGAAACCAATCAAGTACAAAAGTGGATAAAAACCTACATCCACTTCAAATTTAATCAAACTTAGAAATAAGAACAACATGTTGATATTCTCAAAATAGAAAACATAATATCAAATAACTATACATCCATACCACATGAGTGCTAGGAACTCTAAGGTAATACTAATACATGACACCAACCAAGTGATTGTTGAATTCAAAGGAGATGAAGTATATCATGAAAATATCACACCAAGAGAGAATCAAATAGAGTACATAACATAGGGAAGCTACATGTCATAATAAAAATCAAGAATAAATTGAACATCTATTCGTAATGTTTCCTTGGACAAGGTTTTGGTGTTTGATACATAATAGCTTTACCTCTATAGTTTTAATAATTAAGATGACACAATACAACTATATACATCTAACTACCATGTGGGGGCATCTAACCAACACATAATAGTATAATACTATTGTACAAAGAAGGATAGAGGAACCACCTCACCTTCTACCTTGAGTTCTTTATGTAGATAACCCCTCAACCATGATCCATTAGAGTCTCCATGTGATTTACACTTAACTAGATATGGTTATCAAATTATGCATAAGGTGAATAAGAAAATATGAGAATAGGTGGGACTCCATAAGCTTCATCTATTACACCTATTCATATCTAGCCTATAAGTAACCACTTACAAAACAAGGCATCCTTATTAACCACTAAAGTCAATAAAAATTATCCTAGGATTAAAATAAATTAAAAAAATATTAAACTGTGAGGAGTTTGTAATCCCTAATTATCAAACATTTTTTTATGTTACAATGTAGTGATGGTAACTATGGTCCCTTGATAGTGACGAGGAGAGAAGTAACTATGCACCCTTGAGATGATAGATTGGTTTGAAGAACATGAGTGTGCTCTTGAAATGGATGAATGAAGATAAAATATAAAAGGATATGGAAGGATGAAAAGATTAGGATAAGAAAATTAGTTGTGAGATCCAAAGGGATGGTAGTTGGGGATGTATGGTAGGTCATATACATGCTAAGGAATTTTGAGCGACCTTTATTTGATATAGCACTTGACATTATGCACCAAGGTATAAGAAACAAGGCGATGATGTGTTGAGAGCATAAAGGATTGACCCAAAAGGAAAGGTTGCATACAAGCATATGCCAAAGAACACCATGACATGAAATAAAATGATGTCATTGTTGGAAAGAACTTTGATAGATGAAAGAAAAATGACAATACATGCAAGAAACACATGAAAACATGCATAAACGATGCAAAAACCCTAGGCAAGCTAAAAAATGATTGATTTGATTGATGATGACGACAATGGCGATAACATCTTTGACAATAATAATAATGGGAGGATTATCAATAATACATCCTAATAATAGAATTGTTGAAAATGAGTCAAAAAATGATTAGGAATGATATATCCCTAATGATGATAATTTGAGTAAAGTAGGTCAAGGTTTGCAATGAAGCTAGGAAAAAATTGTTGGATTATTTGGATGATGCACTAGATTGGTTAATAAGGTTGTATGGATTATGATTGCATGCATATGGATTGTGTTGAGGGTACTCAATTGCTTGGAACTAAAGACAAGGGAAAACCAAGTTGATGGAAAAGGATGAAGTGATATAGGGATTGTTTAGATAGGGAATGGGATGGATTATGGGATGATGTATTAGGGATATTGGAAGGAGCGTCAATATGTGATCTCTAAGGACTATGGTGGATAGGAATAACATGGCCCATACTAGATGTGTAGTGGATATAGAAGGCTATAAGAGTGAGGGTTAGTAGAGAAAGTAAGGCTTGTATTGTCCAAAATATGCTAGGATATTATTCCCTTATCCATATCAATATTAAAGTAGGAAAGGAGGGTGGATTGGATATGATGAGATAGGTATGGATGAGGAGGATAGATAAAGATGATGAAGTGGATAAGATGAAGCTTGATAGGATGAAATAATATTTTCTTCCATGTATAAGATGTGAGTAGATGGGGGATTTACACATTGCACTTTTTTTCCAATTTTTCATCATGGAACTTATCGAAGGTGCCATATGAATTGTTTTTACCATTGGATGATGATTTCTCTTTACTTTTTTCTTTTTTTTTTTTAATTTCTAGTTTCTAGATGAAGGAGAACAAATTGTAAAAATTAGTGTGGATGGGGGTTAGGGAGATGGATGGAGGACTCAAACATTTATTTCCATGATGATAGTATCCCTTTCCAAAGAATTACTTTGATGGTCATTGCATGCATGCATGTTGTGAGAAATAGATTTAAGTGGGCTTATTCAAAATTTAAACATTGTACCAACATAGCTTTAATATTAAAGGATGCCACAAGCGGATATGGAATGGATGAGGATATGAATGATGGGTAATGAGTTATGTAAAATATTAGATTACAAAGATTTGATGGGTGTATGTTGGATAATGGATAGGGGGTTGAAAGATGACTAGATGAAAGGATGGGATGGTAGTAACACAAGGGAATGTCATGAGACCGGGGAACTAGGACTAAAAATTGCATACACCATGTTGGAGGCTAAATATTTGAGTTAGAATGTGATTTTGGAAGTTGGGAGTTAGATGGGGTAATTAGGATTGTAGATTGTGGGATGTAGGGGCCCAAAATGGATTTGGCATGTTCAGGAGGGGAATTTGGGATTTTTTATTTTGGGATATAAGGACCCAAAATGGATGTATGATGTCAAGGATGGGGATGCTTGGATTGCTTGAATTTATATGGAGAAATGTGGGATCAAGATGAAGGATAAGGATATTTAGAATTAGGGAAATAAGGATCCTTTGGAGGAATGGATGGGGATGTAGATTTTGATGCTCCTTTTTGATGTATTTATTTTTATTTAAGGATCCACATTATTTTTTTGCATTCTTTTTTATTGGTGGGCCTTGGTGACCTTTTCGATCAATTTTAATGTTGGATCAAATCTTACATTGATATTGCATGTTGACATGTTATGATGTGGTTGTCCTTATATTTTTGTGGATTATATTAGATTTATATGTGCTTCCAAATGTGATGGTGTAGTCACATGGGGAGAACGTATCTTGACATCCCATGGATTGTGTGATGGCTTCATCATGTTGGAATATGTCCAGTGATGTGTATATTTGTTGGTCTTGAGCAAGGATTGTAGGGGATGGATGGTTACAGATGCATTCAATGAAATGATTAGTGGAGGATGATGGGATTGATAGGGTGATGTGGTTGATGAAATTATTGGTGGAAATAATATTGTTAGAGGAGTGATAAGAGGTACCTATTTTTATGTTGGAAGAAATTTCCTTAGCCTTATTGGAGGAGTGAACAATGTACTTGTCATGAGATATATAACCAGGGCCCTAAAATATTGGATTTTCTTTTGTTTGGATGGGTTCTAAGGTGCCTTTCTCATGAAGGCCTAATTATTTTCCTTGATAATGCATGTTTCAAAATATCGTTGATGGGATACTTGTTACTTCAAAAACACAACAAAAATCCATATTTAGATAGGTAAGGAATAATGAGAGTTGTAGTTTTCTTGACAATAAGATAATTGGATTGAATAAATATGTAGGAACTAAGATGATAAGATTGACATTCATGGATGGGTTCAATAGGGATTATTAGATCTTGAGATGGTAAACAATAACATAAGGGATTAGTTGGGATGCTTGGATCTTGAATTGATTGTAGACATGTGTGGGCATTCTTTGGAGAAAAAAATTGATGTATATGGATAGGTTTGGATGATATAAGGGAGGAGTGGTGTTTTATGTTGTTAGAGGTTAGTGCATGGAGAGACTCTTTGAGTTGTGGACATGGATGAGAAGGGAAATTTTATGTTTATGTGTGGTGAACTTAATGGATTTGATGGATTTGGGATTAATGATTGCATAATCAATGAGATATTTGGACAACATGGGATCATAAATATTGTGGGATGGAATAAATTGTTGGTATATGGAGCCTAATCAGACCTAGAGGTTAAATTTTACCCACTTTTATCGGCACAGTTTCCCCCCAAATTATTTAACGGGGGTTTGGGGGTAGCACCCCCAAGACGGGGTCAAGGGGCAGTGCCCCTTGCAGGGTCTAGGGGCAGTGCCCCTTGCATGCTCGCTATTGCAATACATGACAAGGTCAAGGGGCAGCGCCCCCGAAACCTCTCACAATTTTTTTTATTTATAAAGACGTTAGGTCTTATTTTTTTCTATTGGCCAACATAAAAAACCCTATTTTGTAACCGACATAAGTCTTGATAAAAGGCTAAGGGTTTGGGTCTCTGTTGACATTGTATTGTAGCATTTGCAGTGGTATTGAGTTGCAAGGATTACTGGTTGTAATCGGTTCGATTTACTAGAGAATAATATTGGACTCTCTGTTGGTGGACGTAGCCCAAGTTTGGGTGAACCACATTAAATATTGTCTCCTGCTGTTAATATTTCTGTGTTTTTCATTTCTGTGTTTAATCTTTATTTGCATTTAATTTCAATATCTTCTGCATACAATTCCTAACATAAATTTATTTTTGATTTATGGCCTATGGTTCTTTATGAATATCCCTTGGATTAAATCCTTATAATAATGGAATGAGTTGGATTACGAATTTTTTGAGGATGAAGGATTTGCATAGGAGGTGGAGACTACAGGGCATTCGCATGAGAGGGTAATTTTAAATATGAAGTGGTAACACATGCCTTAGCTTAGGGATGGGTTTCCCTTGTCAAAGGTAGGGGAAGGTTGATCGATAAATAAATATTTATGATTAGCAGCATGATTTGTGCTAACTAGTTCTTGGTCTTGATAATTTATGGGTGAGTGATTGTGGTAATGATAATTTTATCCAAAGTATAATATTGGATAGATTTAATATATCAAAGTTGATTTCATATGGTAGTAGATTTATCAATGTTAATAACTATGTTTAAAGATTGTAAAGTATATCTATAATTCAAACATAAATGCACACAATGCTCATTTATTAGTATTAGTTGGTTTAAGACTTAAGCATATTAAGATCATTGCTAATATAAAAATTGAAATCCAATAATATGAATAGTAAATAACATCTTTTGTGAATTCAAATATATTAACTCTAGCCCATTTATTAGTAATTCTAAATATCTTTGAATAAAATAAGTTTAGTACATATCTAAATTAGAGCAATTGGAAAGGCCACTCTCTTCTTGAGAAGATTTCAATTGTCTTGAATCTTATAGTTATGACAAACTCTAGGAGGAATTCTTCTTATTTATAACTTGGCATGAATAAATTGCTCAATATTGGTGCTCCAAAGCCATACAAAATAGGGTAAACATTCAATACAAATGCTCCAAAGCCATGCTCAACACAACATGATCTAAAATAATTATTCAACATTCATAACACAATGTGCTCTAGAGTAATCACTCAACATGTATAACAAATCTAGCCAAGATAATCTTGGGTATACACCATGCCTCAAGTTGGACATACACTATGTGCCCCTTCTCCAGTGCTCATAGCCCATTAAACCGCATTATTCTTCCTTGAGTGATCTCCATGCCCCCTTTCCAAGTCTCACATAAATAATTTATATAAGCCTTAAGGGGTGGTTTCCAAACCCTCACACCCTTTCACAAAGGTTCTCTTTTAATAACTATTTAATAAATATATTTATTCCTCCCCTTTTAAAAGAGTTTTTATTAATATTCTTTATTAATCTCTATTTTAACCAAAAGATCATAATATTTTTATTTTTCACCCTCTTTTAATTCTAAAGGGTTATTTCATAACTTTCTCTTCTCTTGAGGAAAATCAAAGTCTACAACCTTTGTCGGCATCCTCCTAGCCTATGCCAAAATAGGAGCTTTGAAATAGGGTATGAACAACTATCAAAACATAAAGGATAGATAAATTTTATCATATGTTGTAGTTGCAACTACTCTGGTAGACATGTATGCAAAATGTGGAAGCACAAACAATGGGTGTGAAGTGTTTTAAGACCACATTTCTTACTCAATTACATGGAATTCTACATCCTTATTCTATTTTTATTTCTCCAAATTTTTATCACTATTTTGTTTGTTGTTATCTATCTTAACTTTTTCTAAAGAAATGCATGTAATAATGGCATGGTTACACTTTACAGGTGTGCCAACATCGTAATGCCAGAGTTGAACTTTGTTCTTCATATTTGCAACCTAGGTTTTTCAATTGGGCCCTCCTATTATTTTCCACCAACTAGCTTTTCTAGTTTCAATCTTTCATTCTTATTACTTTTTAAATGTCTTTAAACAATCTTGTGATTTATTTGTAGGTCATATTATTTATGTGACTATGATCAATGACAAATTTACATTTTAATTCTTTACAAAAAATATAATCATCATTATTATATTGCAACAATAGTTTATGTTTTTACATATTTTTCTAGACAACTAGTTGATGTTTATTCCTAGACTATTACATTATTAAAAAATTAAAAATTTGGTAGTGCATTTATTTGAATAAATTTGTATAAATCTCACAAGCCTAGAAGAAGGATTGTGATATGCATTCACTCTAATTAAAGGGTTTTACTTTTAGTTCACTAGTCAAGGAAACACTATTTTGATAGATAAAATTATCCTTATGTAAGTATTCAATAATCTTATATAATATTCCTATTAAATGTTCTATTACTTGCCAAAAAAAATCATAATTTTATTCCCACTTTAATATATTTTCCTTTTTTTAAAAATAATTCTCAACTTTTTCAAAAAATATCTCACTACTTTAACAATCTCAAATAAAACATCTACTAGTTGGACAAGGCACTCTAGTGACAAATTATCTCAAATTCCTACATTAATATGATTTGTTATGCAAGAATATGATCTAGTGGTGCATATTATTCTTGTTGTCAATGTGAAGGGGATCATGGATCTATAGTTTAACTTGGAAAATTTTCACACTTTAATCCACTATATCCGTTCAAACAAAATGAATGGCTAGTGATCATTTTCTTTTTGTTTTCATCAAATAGTCTAGTAACCCAAAATCATTACAAAGGTAGAGAACTATAAGATTTGATCTCATGGAAGGGGCTTAAGGTCCTACTTTTATGTTGCCAACAATCACATAAAATTGAAATAATGCAAATAAAGAAAGTTCCACCACAAGGACTTTTATGTCTATGTGGTACCTTGCATGAAATTTATTTAAAAATCAAATTCTATAATTTCTTTTGGATTAAATAAATATAACTTTTTTCCATCATACTATAACCTAAAAGATATTAATTATGGTGTTTTAAGACTTTATGTTTGGAAACAACTTTTTTTAAATTAAAAAAAATCACAAATAACAGTTTTTGTTAAATTTTTATAATAAAATCTAATATCTTTTTAATTAGTGATAATAGATTTCTACAATCCATGTAAATTATTGTTAAAATTTCTGAATTAGATTGTGTCTGAATTTTTTACATCAAATCAAGACACAATCTAATCCAGAAATTTTAGCAATAATCTTTGTAATTAATTTTTTATATATAAATAAAAAAAATAAAATATTGAACTTGTAATTTCATGATTACTTTTATTTTTATTTATTTTAAATAATTAAATATATTTAATATACAGTCATATAATAAATTTAAAATTAAATATAACATAAATCCAACCTCTACTCTCCAACTAAAATTTAAAATTTAATATTCCAAACATTCAAACAAATCCAAAGTCATTCTTCTTTCGGTTAACTTCAATTGAGATGCATCGTAAACTTGCAGCATACACTGAAACAAACCTTAAAACAATAAAAGTTATTCTTCTTTCGGTTAACTTTAATTGAGATGCATCATAAACTTGCAGCATACACTGAAACAAACCTTAAAACAATAATACCCGTTCGAAACACTCTTGCACACCTTAAACAATCGTTGCTGTAGTTTAAGCCGAGCTTTCTTGCACGTCACCTCACATGTATCACCACACTCTGTAAACACCAACACTGTTAACATCTTTCTGAAAATGTGTGAAATCTTCTTATTAGCCTTGGGGATCATGATGATGGGGGAAATTATCTTTTACATTTTGCAAGCAATGCTACTGCTGGCTGGTTTGAAAAAAACAAAACGGACGGGAAAAACTTACCTTCTTCAGTTAGGTCAAACAGTTCATGCCCCTTGTCTATGCTTCCCGATTTTGCATACATGTCTACCAGGGTTGTTGCCACTACAAAATCTGACGAGATTTCTGTCCTTTGTCCTTTGACGGATTCCCTACCCTAGTACAAAGCTCGCATTTTGGCACAGGCAGGGAGGCTGCAGGCAAAGGTTGCGAAGTCTGGCTTTACACCTACCCATTGCATTTGCTTGAAAGTTCCTGAAGCCTTTTCAACAAATTCAATTTTGCATATATCCTGCAATCATGGAATTCCATGAGATCAGATTTATTTGAGACATTCGGTCAAATAGTTCACGTGCCTTCTCTATGCTTCCACATTTTGCATACATGTCTATCAGAGCATTTCCCTTCCGTTCGCTGCATTAGCCATATTCCATGCTAGGCTCTCTTTCTTTTAATCCGTTCAAACTTCTGTAGCGCGGCAATGGTGATTTGAATTTGCTTCTGAGTGAGAATTGGGCGGCTGACTGCTGATTGGGACTGCTTAGGGAAACGGGGTTGGAGGAAGCAACTGAATGGATCTCATATCAGCCGCCTAAGCGGTCAACGCTTAGAGTGTGCTGGTTGAGCCCAACTCTTTCAATTAAGCCGGCCATCTCTGAATTAATTTCCAGCTCTTTCAATTAGGCAAGCCATCTCTGAATCAATTTCCAGCTCTTTCAATTAGGCGAGCCATCTCTGAATTAATTTCCAGCTAAATATTAGCTGAGACACATGGCGGAAAATGGGTGTGGCTCAATTCGCTACGTAGTGGTATGTATTTACTAAATTCATTCTGCTCTGCTTATAGTCAAACCACTGGCATCTAATGTTTTAAATTTTTTTATACATATATTACCTCCAGATTGATGCATTTACAGACCAACCATTCAGTGGGAATCCTGCTGCAGTATGTTTGTTGGAGGAGGATAAGGATACGGAGTGGATGCAAACCGTTGCAGCAGAGTTCAATCTCCCAATGACTGCTTTCCTAAGAAGAAGAGAAAAAACCCATCAAAATGGACATGCTTTTGATAATGATGCTGAAGAGTTTGAATTGAGATGGTTCACCCCATTAACAGAGGTTAGCAATTTCGCAGTTGAGTTCTTTCAGGTTCACTTATAGAATTTGGGTTATGTTAAAGGGTTGGAATGGACAGTTCATCTCATTTTGAATAGTTTAACAGAATGGTCCCATGGACAGTGCTTAACTGTGATTGTTGATAAGATTATTATAAGTGTTACTATATTGGGAAACTGTGATTGTTGATAAAATTATTAAAAGTGTTACTATATTGGGAAAGGGTAAGAGTATGGTCCTATGGATTTCAAATTTCTTGCAGGTAAGATTAACTATTACATTTAGGTTTACTTCTGACATAATTCTATTATTTGAGTTTGCTGAGCGTATGTTCTTCGAAGTATAAATGACGCTGCACGCAGAATCCCCCAGTGCTGAGTTCCCATATCCACATCTACTGGTTGTGCAACTTTGCTTGATGCATGTTTTTTGGGACAGGGGGAGTATAGGGTGTATGTTGTATTGCACAGTGAACGTGGCGTGTGCATTTAGGATTCTTGCTTGTTCACTATAAAGGCTTACAAAAGTTTTAATTAAAATATTGGGAGTTAATTTATTGTAGGGAAGTTTGGGGAAGTATGGAAATGAGTAGCGTTTAATTTAGGTAATTATTAAGTCTATAATATTATTTTTTAAAATTTTTGAAAACTATTTTTTCATAAAGAAGTTTGGGGAAATTGTAAGAGAATTGTATGAGAATACAATGTTTTATAATTATTTGTGGGATACATTTTAAAAGATACAGATGAATATGAATATTAAATTAAAACAATATATGATTATGATATTGCTATCAGGATTCAACCGTGTAGTTTCGAGTCAAACTCATTGACCCATGTTTCATGAGTAGTGGTTCAACAAGAACCCATCTCTCATGATATCGAATGGTCCACTTAGCACTCATTGCATTCCGTGGTGATGCTCACAAAGGTGAAGCACTGGTCCGTCCCGTGAGGTCACCCATCCCAATACTGCTCCAGCTCAAGCGCGCTTAACCAGGGAGTTTTCTCCAAGGTTAAGCCCGCTTGAGTTGTTACCCCATTTGCAAAACCTTCAGCAAGTGTTGTGCCTTATGAACCATTCATAATAGAGCCCTTTAGCTCATCAATTGATAAGTAGGAGGTATTTTTCCACAGCGTGTCAAATTATGATATTGCTATCAGGATTCAACCGTGTAGTTTCGAGTCAAACTCATTGGCCCATGTTTCATGAGTAGTGGTTCAACAATAACCCATCTCTCATGATATCGAATGATCCACTTAGCACTAATTGCATCTAGGTGATGCTCACAAAGGTGAAGCACTGGTCCGTCCCGTGAGGTCACCCATCCCAATACTGCTCCAGCTCAAGCGCGCTTAACCAGGGAGTTTTCTCCAAGGTTAAGCCCGCTTGAGTTGTTACCCCATTTGCAAAACCTTCAGCAAGTGTTGTGCCTT